>JAHPZR010012073.1:0-45803 GCA_019787425.1 Platygyra sinensis
ATTAAATCATAGATGAACACCAATAGCATTCAAGGCTGTGGTCTAAGAAAAATCATGAGGACCCTAAAGGTTCCTAATAAGAAAATCCTATGTGCCTAGCACTTAAGCTTATATGAAAAATGTATGTTTTTCCAGTGACCCAAAGGTAAGAGTTGGTCACCTCTGGCACCTGGGACTTCTAGAGTACAGCCAAGATGGAGGTGCAAGGTAAACACCACAAAACTAAGGGTGCCTCGATCTCCTCTACAGGTATGGTATTGCTTAATCCAACATTACTTAGTGTTGAGCACAGAAACTTACTCCTACTATTCTTGGAACATGCAGAGCATCAAGACTGCAAGGAAACACCAGGCAAACAATTAGAGAGATGGCAGTCTTGAAAGCAAACAAACTTACCCAAAGCTTTTAAACAGTCCACCAGTGCAATCTGAATGGAAGCTAATCCCACAAAAGAATTGATGGTGTTATTATATGTGCTTGAGCCACTCTTCATGATGATCTTTACTAAGTTAACGTTAAACTCTTTCAAAATTTCAGCAGTCTTGGAAATCGATTCGTGGAATGTGGGGATCTGCATCAACTTCTCTCCCATGCCAGGCCACTGGGTGCCCATACCTGAGAACACATACCAGATAGGGCGAGTGTTTGATTGTACTTTCATAACATCCTCAATCTCATTTTCACTGCCAATAATGGTGTAACCTCTGTGGGAGAAGGTATTGAGGGGTCTTGTTGAAATTTCCGTCAGCAAAGATAACAGGTCTTTACTTTCAATATTCACCCTTGCAAATTGCAGCATTTTTTTGACACCTTCTTCTGTTCTTCCTGATGCAGGGACCACTATTGGTAAAGTGGGCTTCTCAAGTACTTCTGGCTCACGTGCTTCTGGAGACTGAAGGATAACATGCACATTGGATCCACCAAATCCAAATGAATTTATTCCAACAAGGCCACCTTTCCAAGGCATAGGTTCTGACACAACCTGCAGGTTGAGATCATAGTTACAGAAAATCACAGTACATGCCTGAACTACCAAATAAAATTTGACTTGCTTAATCAGCCCTAATAGAGAAAGCAATCCATTCACCCTTTGGTGAGAAATTTAATCTTCAAAGCCTCATGATACTTCAGCACAGCTATCAGATTTACTTCTCAATAAATGCAGCTTTTGTCTGAATGATTACACACTTTCAATTCATTAACAGTCATCATAAAGCTAGAACCAGGTAAACTTCATGACACGTTTCATAATTTGACTCCCCAACTACCCTCCATGGAAGATTTAATGCCTAAGAAGCAATGACTATTAACAACAATTGGGTTAAGTCTTCACAAGATTAGCAGAGCAGAGCCGTGTTGTTCCTGGAGGGGAGAGGCAATGTAAGAACAAGGTGTCTTGGTCTAGAACACAACATGATGACCTGGCCAATGTTTCAGCTGGGATCAATTAATACTAAGTCCATCTACTAGATAATCACAGCTCAGATTATAGGAGAAATTACCTTGAGTCTTCCATCAAGAAGAGATGGAATGTCAGGGTTTGGAGAGTTGAAGTGCAGGTTAGGAGGGATGACACCATGCTGCATGGCAAGCAAGACCTTAGTCACACCACACAGTCCTGATGCTGGTTCAGGATGTCCCATGTTAGACTTGACTGAGCCAATAAGCAGGGGTCCAGGACGGCTCTTGCAGAAGACAGATGTGATGGCATTCAGCTCTTCAGGGTCACCAGCCTTAGTGCCTGTGCCATGAGCCTCAACATATACAACATCTGAAGGGTTAATATTGGCTTCACTATACACTTGATCCAGTAGTTCCTTCTGAACTGCCCCACTTGGATATGTCACCCCTGGAAAAAAAGATAAAAAAATGAAATCAAACTTGTGTTCAAAATCAACAACAAATACCAATTAGCACTAATCAATTCTTGTGATACTTAAGTATGCAGCTGGCTGTTTTCACTAAAATATGTTAAGGTACAACTCACAACTCACTGTTTTACATACATATATTTCAGTATGTGCTGGAGAGTTTGAACTAGACAACTTTTTGATTTGGAACTTTTCAACTTCTCGATTCTGACTTCCTGTAGGCTTGATATGAACTGCCTAGTAGATATTGTGACATTACTAACTGCCAATCGTAGCTGTGCAGGTTTCTTAATGACAAGATTCATAACTACCATGTATGGCAGACTTAGGTCAGAGTAGTCACCTCTCACCTAATTTGCATTTACACTCTTAGAGCAACAGGACAGTATGAACTGACTGACACTTACATGTAAAGTCAGGGTATAGTTCAATTGGAAAAAGTATTCATTAGCACCAAACATCTGATTCTTACCTTGTGTCTTGTATCCATCTGAATTGTTCTTTGAGTTAACAACATGAGCGTATATCCTCTTGGCAACAGATCTTTTTGTCAAAAAAATGGCCACAGCACCCTCTGAACGGCAATATCCATTACCACTGACATCAAATGATTTGCATGCACCATCAGGGGATAACATGTTGAGCCTTAAAAAGTCTACAGAAGTGTTGGGCTTTAATGTCAGACTCACACCACCCACAATGGCAGCATCACAACTTCCTGATCTGATAGCTTGCACTGCACAGTCCATAGCAAGCAGTGATGAGGAACAAGCAGTATCAATGACAAAGCTTGGCCCCTTAAAGTCAAATGTGAAAGACACACGATTTGCAAACATTGCTCGGCAACAACCGGTCATACCGTAGCCAACAATATCTTCAGTGTTTGCACTGAATGCTTCAGCGGCTTCAGAGCCACTGGCACCAACAAAGACACCAGTCTTGGAGTTACGAACTTTCTGTGGATCAACACCTGCATCAATCAGTGCTTCGTATGTTAATTCAAGTAAGATTCTTAGTTGAGGATCCATTTTATGGGCTTGCTTTGCATGAACACCAAAAAAGGTTGCATCAAAGTGCTTGATATCTTTGAGTTTACCACTACGTTTAGGCAGGCCATGAAGTCCAGGCGTCCAGCGTCTATCATCTTCTGTCACCATATCTTCCTTGTTCATCAGATGAGACCAAAATTCCTCTGCATTATCAGACTCTGGAAGCCTGCAAGCCAGGCCTGCCACTACAATGTCATCTAGAAGTTGTTGGACCATGTTGTTTTGTTATCTTTCCTGTAACAAATAAGGAAACTGTGATTACTTATGATTTTAATCTAACATAGGGACAGCAAATCATTCCATCCTTCAAGAGACTCAACCAGGTATTCTTTTTATGAGGGGGAGGGGGGTTCTCAATATAATGGTCAAGCTAATGCTTGACAGGGTTTTCAATTTAGGCACTGTTGTTGCATTTTGGGTCAAGGAAAGCCTCTTTTGAGCTGGGATGTCAACAACCATATCTTTACTGCTGTCATGCACTGCTTGCTTATTTTATTCACATGGCAAGACTCAATCTAACCCTTCATGCCAAGTTTGTATATATATATACAATATTTGTATATACATGTATATTTAGAAAACAGCCCTAAGAAAATATGCACCCTGATTGGTAAAAAAAAGTGTTTCTATCTTAATAGAAACAGAACTAGCATGAGCTGTTGACATAACGATGGTGCAAGTGAAGAGAATTTACATTTTGATGATCAGAGTAAACAAGTTGTTCTCCCCTTTTTTGTCTTGGTGTTTTCTAAAAGGAATAGAAAACATGTTCTCTGTGTTTCTATCGAGTTATTGAAACACTTAATTGTGAAAGTTTGGGAGCAGCTTCTCTTAAACTTCCCCTTGCGTTTCCATAACTTGATAGAAAAATGGTACACGTTTTCTATTTCTTAAATATATATTGAATCTGGAAACTGCCACTTAAAACAAACATTTAATAGGTATGTCAGGCATCTTTGAAAGCAATTGATCTCCAGGGAGAGAAAACCCTGAAATGCCTACTATGTCAGTTAATGTTCAAAACATCTAAGCTTATAATTTAACCTACTACATATTGAAATTTTAGAACAAAACAAATCAACCCATTCTAATAAATGAGATCTTTGATCCATATGCCATCAGCCAACTTGAAAACTGTTTTAAAAAAGCACTTTACCAATTTTGCTTTGCTCAGTATTAATAATTCCAACATTATCAGGCACGGATCCATATTGGTTTCCGTTTTATGGAAATCAGTCAGAATTTTCATAATAAAAAAAAAAAGGTATGTATATATTTTTTATAAAAGTTAACTGCAAGTTGAATCTAGAAAATACGTTTGACGTTTATTGTTTATTTATCCTTTTTTTTGGCAATTACTGGAAATAGACAAGGGTCATAGATACATTCTGGCGGCAAAATTTTACAGCTGGGAAAACACTAGTCTCCTGACACGGTCATGCCATCACATCATCGCCACAGGCACCTCGACCAAAATTAGATTTCCCTGGTAATTCTGCTTCTCAGTTCGTTTTTTTTTGCCTTGCTGCACATTCATTACAACATGGACATTGACTTTGATGAAATAATTCGCAGATTTGCAAGGCGTCATCCAAGGAGAATGGAACTGGCAAATATATTGTCTGACTCAAAAAGCCAGGAAAGGGCACTTTAGGCACATGTAGTTAAAACTGAAAAAATGTCCCATGGGAGCATACCCCAGGACTCCCCTAGGAGCTTGTGCCTTTGGCTCATTTTGCAGTAAATCGGTCCACATTTTTCCTTGATCCGTGCCTGATGAGATTATATATTCATTTACTATATGTTTACTCTTTCCTCTTTTATACCAGTTTTCTTTTTATGCTAAAATAAATGTACTTAATTAATTAGTTTGCTATAATTTGCCCTTTCCACTTCTTTTTCACTGAATCTATTTTCGTTAAATATATTGTAATCTTGTTTATTAAGTGCGAAAATAAAAAATAACAAAACATACAAATCTTTGAAGTAATGCTGTTTTGTTTTCTTTGATGGTTTCCAATATAACATCCTATAAATAAACCTGAGCCAGCTTTCATGCGATCTGACAATATTGCGAAATTCCCAGAAGTGTTACATAGAAAGTGTTAATCTAGCTTTGTTAGAAGAGTGAAATATCTCATCGACGATTTGCATAAAACTGCTATACCTTATGTTAATTTAGAACATGTTCACCAAGGTGTTAGTTCAAAACAATTCATAAACTATGAAAGGAATTCATCTGTTGTGATAATTTGTGTGAAACATCGTGAGGTAGTGATCTGTTTCGGATTTAATTTCGTTCGGTCCTCGAATTGTTTATTTAACGCCACAATACTAAAGACTTCTCTATTCGCTGCATTATAAGAACAAAGCAATTAGGCCAATGAAGCTTTAATAGTTCATTAATGAACGAAGCAAATCAAATAATAAAGAGTAAACTTCAACGCAATTAAGTTACGACACAACCTTCGAATCCTAAAATTTCCAAATGTTCTGAAACATTGCAGAAGCGACTTACGCAAGAAATATAAAATTCATAATTTTGCTGGTTTACGTACTTGAGGCCGTTTTTTCTGACCATTTGTCGATGTTGAAATCGGCTTGCCACCCGTTAGAGCCGCGAGCGTAATAAACAACAACAGCTCGCAAACGAGAAGAACCTCTGAAAGCATCTTTCTTCCTGGCGAATCAACAAGACCACTGCGACTTGATGTGCTGCGGGTACTGGGCCTACGTCCTTTCATTCTGTACAACTGTAGCTGACTTGCAAAATCGCAAACTTGAAGGTAAACACTGTAGCTGAAATGCTACTGCCAAGTGCACAAGCAACCTCGGACAAAGATGCAAATGTTGACGTTCCGAGGTCGTAGCTGTGTTGTTATCTGTTACCTGCACATACTTGTACAAGAATTGCAGTATCACAGTAGTGTAGAATTTCACTAATGACGTCAATACGGGGACCGCAAGATCAATGCCCTGGCTTGTATGCAGTATTAAATAGTCAATATCAATCGACACCTTCTTTCCTGACAGTAAAATGTTGTGCTAGCTGAGCACTTGAGCGATCAGAAAATTAAAATACAAAAGGACATCACGAAAATGTCAAGATGGGGTATTTTAAGCACCTCATGTGTCGTTCACGTGCATCCGTTCACGTGAATCCGGCTCGTGCTCACTATTATGATTTAACACATTTTTTTAGTCCCGTGATAGATTATTTTTCTCCCGTCAGGCAAGTTAAAAACTTGAGAACGATGTCAAGTTTTTTTTCATCCCTTTACAAGGCTTTACATGTTACATAATCACTTCGAATCTAGACTTAAAGATCGAGTTATATCCATACCTCAAACCTGTGCGAGGTATACGGTATAACACAGCGTGACAGCGTGACAAAGCTCTTAAACCATTGCGTTATATGATACCGACAAAGTTGTTTTTGCATTGCGCATTTATAAGTCTTGGAATATTTGTTTAAAAAGAGCGCTAAAAACTGTTTGTATTATCTAAAGGCAGGAAAGGTTAGGTAGGGAAATTATCGATGAAAAATCGCCCTAAATTTGCCCACTAAACGAAGCAAATAATTGATTCACTTCGATTCTTGACGGAGTGACTATTTCAGAATGAATAACACACATCACAGATTTTAAAACTAATCACGAAGCTATGAAGAAAAAAATAATTTTCTACAAAAGTATAATTAAGTAGGAAATTCTTGTCAACTTAAAACGCCCGTGTACGCTTGATATTAAATATTCATATTTTGTGTGACTAGAATCAAAGTGAAGGTTGCATTTTGATTTTGTAAAGAAAACTTCGAGCTAAAGATTTGAAATGTTTTTAAAATCAACTATGGTTGAACATCGAATTATGTAACAAACGGAAAACGTAACTCTTCATTCATTCATTTTCTCAGACTATTGTCAGAGTCGACACTGATTAACTCACTGCGGGCTCGACATGGCTCCTTCATAATTTTTGTACAATTCTTAGAAAAGTGTATTTGTTAACCTTTATGGCTCCTGGTGTGCAGAAAGATCTGTAAGGAGACTTATGGCATCTCTTCTTCATCGAAATTAAAATAAACTACCACAGCGACACGCACACGGAAGAGAAAAGAAGCATCCCTTCTTCAAAAACACAAAAACACACTCACCTCGCTGGTGTAGTAAAATAATCAATCGACTAGCGGCTGTACACAGGCTACGAAATACAACTCCTTGTTGATCGGGAAAATCTGGATGAATGCTCAGCTTTTATAGACTAGCAGCAGCCTTTAGTGGGCGATGTAAAAAGTCTGACAACACGCCAAATATTCAGCTTTTTATATGGTAGCGATTTGTCGTCATGCCAGACCATCAGTTTACCACCGGTTGACACACCCCCGACACACCATCAACCGGGACCAATCAAAATGCTTCGTTATATTTCAAACACGTGCAACTGCACTGGACTGGTTTTCCTGATCACATGGAGTAATTGTTGTCTACGGTATGATCCACCAATTCTATTTCTTCTTTAAGCCTCGTGTTATCAGAATTTTTTAAAAAAAATATCTAAGTTGCCTGATAGGGTTGATCTCGGATTCAAGTAATGAAAACAATTGCATTTTTTTGGAGGTGGATGTGCAATGCAGTATTTTTATGAGGTCCTCTGCATTCCGTCTACAAACCTTCATCTTATGTCGGTAGAAATGGAATAAGATACCTTACGTCGTGGACGTTCAAGATGGCGCTTTACACAGCTGTCCACGATTTGCAAGTATATCTACAGGGTATCTACACAACTGTGGTCTTTGCCCGGGGTCTTCGTCCTTTAATATGCAGTTCTGTACCCAGAACATTTCGATTGATCCATCAACGATTTTCTCAGATCACTGATGGGCTCCTGAGCAGGTTAAAAAAGAAATGCTTTTTAATATTCCTTGCCGTCATCCTTCATTCTCAAACTACCACCTAACTAAGTTATTTTTACCAGGAACTTTTCCAGTTGCGAAACTTGAGCATAATTTCTTTTGTGATGTTCTCCTTAGAATAGTTGAGGGGAGGGGAGGGTTAGAGGTTGTCCTTTCAGTTTACAGTGACTAATCAGCTTTACTCTGCTCTACAAATCAGTGTAGCATACCGTGCAAGACCCATGCAAGAACCTTGGGCAAACACGTGCAAACCACAGTGTGTACATCGAACATAAGTGTGCAAAGTTTGCGAGTGCTATCTCAGCAGACTTGCTGAAGTAATGTTTAGGCTGACCGGTGTGCAATAGGCTAGCTACCAAGTGAGCCCTGCCAACCAGAAATCCTTACTGTGTCTAGGAAAAGGCATCAAACCATCTTAGCTAACTTGTAGGCTAACCAATTTCGGTAAACCAGACTGTTATATATCATATAGGCTTATCGCAAGGGCTTGCTTTGTGCAGACATGGTAAATCACATTGGCGCATTCTGAGGGCAAAACAACATCCTCTTCATGTATCTATGTTAAATAACCATTTTTAGCGAGCTTTTACAGCCGGCCAGGATATTGAATTCATTTTAATCGAAGAATTATCCGCTAATCAGAAAGTGAGATGAAACCAGCTCTCTCGTCCAGTGTTCCGTCAAACCAGGAGGAACTGCCATCTGATACAAATTCAGTTACGGACGGTCGTTTTACGTTTTATTTGTTACTGGCGGAGAAACCTATGGATGAATGAATGATAATGAATACCTGAATGAACTGAATACCTTTAGTTAAGTGTCAGACTATAAATATACAGCAGTAGATAACCACCTGTAAAATGGGGACACTATAAAATAAATGGAAACTAGATTTCTAAAATCTATATATTAATTAAAAATAAAAAAAAAAAAACAAAAAAAAAAAAAAAAAAAAGGCAAAAATCGCTTAATTGAGCTTGAAATCTCTAAGATTGCTTGCTTAACATGCCTAACATATATTACAAATATAGTACAAAGATAAAATTTATAACTGTTGGATCGCTTAAAAACCTTTTTGTTTCATACAGGTTTTTTTGCTTACTGCATAAAATACAGTGGTTACAGTGATTATCGGTCAGTAAAGTATTTAGACTCAATCTTACGGATATTTATCTGGAAAGATTGATAATGTTGGCAGTTCTCTAATGTTCTTAGGTACAATATTCCATAACTTAGGTCCAGTGTATCTGATAGAGTGCTTACCATAGTTGCTGTATTAAATGCTAGGAATAACAAATTCTTTGTTACGTAAGGCATATTTCGTATCAGACCTCCGAAATAGGTCAGCAATATACTTAGGACATATATTATTCTTGACCTGTACATGAGAGTAGCCATGTCCTGTAACCTTCTGTTATATATATTGACTGGTTTTTATTGTGCGTATGCTGCAAGACTCTAAAAGAAGTTACGTAAGTCTCAAGCCCCAGTTATATGGTCTCGGGTACACGAGACAACCCTCCCCAAGAGGCAACTTAATCGAGCGTCTATGTGTGAAAAAGTAGTTCCACAGGCAAAGTTGACCCTGCATGATTATTCATTCGATCACAGTGCATTTTGCCGAGTTAATTTTCACTTTTTTGATACGGATTTCTTCTTACATGTAAATTCTAATAATCTAGGCATTACGTCTCACTCGCTACGCCGAGAGTTGTCCCGGTTAGGCCAAGCGAGCCAAGCGTTTTTACGAAGAAAAATTGTCCCGCTTGCCAGGATTACCCTAAATGCCGAGGCGAGACAACTCGCCCACCTGAGTTGTCTTGGCCCCCCGAAGAAGGGTTCGCGATCCTAATGTAAACGGTTGGTTCAATTTGCAGAGAAATAAGCTAAACTTACCTCGGCCAGGATAACTCGGATGGATGGATGTCTCGGATACCGAGACTATACACATAGGGCCTCAGTGCTTTTTGGAGGAACGTCTAAAAAAGGAATAGATATTGTTTTTCTTCACTAGTATTTTTTTATTTGTTTAGTTTTTATTTGTAATGGCAATACACAAAACTGTAAAACTGTCACAGTGTAGTAGAGAACACGGCCTCCACAGTTCCCTCAGTGCAAGGACTTATAGAGCTCTCGGACTTCATAAAAAAGTGAAAAAAACTCCAAATTTCACGGACAAGTAGGTACACAAACAAATTGGATTTCGAAAACTGATCACGCAGTCTGGAAATATGTCTGAGTGGTATTGTGTTTTTGCGCTCTGAAAATAGTCGCAAGGCGTGCGACGTTGAGCAACTGAACTCCCTGTGAACTCTTAAGAAAGGCATTGATTGAAATAAACACGCTTGGCTTACTACAAAGAAATCGTAATTTACCGGGCCGGAACTGAAAATTCTACTGCATTGCTAGTTATAGTACGACTAAACAAATAGTTTATACTTTTAGAGCTGATGAAACGAAAGTTATTTTCTAGACGATCTTGTTGAACCAAGCCTTCCAAACACTTGATGAACTGGGTGTAAATAAACGCCTGTTTCATTCACCTTTCTCTCGTCATAATCAAAGCCAATTGCTGTTTTCTCAAGGTCAGAATAATGCTACCAAGTGAACTCGAGAATCTCTTTATCCTATAGCGACAACAATTTTGTTTTCATATTCCAAGAAAGTCTGGGAAAAGAGCAATAGATCCTTTTAGGGTTCTCCGCTCCGGGGCTTACAAAATAGGTTGAGTTTGTCTGGACAGTTTTGAGGTGATTTCTTCTGTTTCAGTTTAACTACGCGTGTGAGTTTAGCAAGACGAAAACAGGACTGACGAGTTTCTGGTATGGTGCATCGTTGTGCAACGTTCTTGATTGCCAGGCTAGCATAGTATACTCCACGCCCCGTTATGAAGGAAAATTGGGATTCAAAATTCCTCCTAACAACACCGCATATAGTACCCTACAGAAAAAAAAAAAGGGTAAGCAAAACAATTGGTAATTGTAATTGGTAATTGCACGAATTGGACACTCCCCTTGGGGCTTTTCAGGACCAATTTTACAATGTTTTCTCAGGCTATTTGGTGAGATCGGACGTCAGCTTATATAAGGCGCCTCAGGCTGCCGCTATCAGTCCATTATTGATCTCAACCGCCCGACCCATACATGTAGAGATAGACCACGACACCGGGAACTACGTCCCCTACTCTTTTCGACAAGTGCGTGGGTTCTTTAACGTCCCCTGCTAACCATGAAACACTGAAGATGCAGGAGACGGGGCCTACGGTTTATAGTCGTTATCCGAGAAGACTTGAATGTCTAACCATTTGAAGATATAATTACAAAGGCAGCACATTCTCCTCAGTTATTTTAAGACCCTGAGTGTTGGTCCGATCTAGGGCTCGAACCCTCGACCTCCCGCACAGCAGACTGGCGCCCTACCAACTGAGCTAACCAGGCGGCGGTTTAAGGTCGAGAGACCGAAAATCTAGAAACGTGTAGGGCTGTCCACTCCTATTTTACACGTGTATGGTCAAAAAGAATGATGTCCGATCCAATGACACAGTTCAATGCCGTGAAGCTTGATTCTATGAGTTTTTGGGAAAAGTCAGAACAAGTTTCTTTTCTGAGAAGAAATGAAACGCGTGAAAACTCTGGGCAGACAACGACAATCCCGCAATCCCGCGCGTTTTCAGTCCGTGGTGTCCGGTGTCCGAGGCTCTCTGGGATCGCGATTGTCGAGAGATTGCCCCACACGATGGAACAAAAGACTGTCCTTCCTGTAAACTTTGTGTGTGTTTCTTTTTTCATAGAAAAAACGGATCGTTTTTCACCAAATCGCAAGATGTTTCGCTTGTCTGATGTAGAAGCTTAAATATGTTCACTACTTTGGCTTTTAATGTTAGTTTGTCTTGTGTCAGTCTCGATGTCATCACTGGGTGTGCAGTAATTAAGGTTATCTTTGTGTAGGAGGTTTATAGTTTTGTCGCAATGGCCTCCATCGGTGGGTCATGTTTGGGGGTTTGCCCACAGACTTTTGTTTGGGCCTTCCACTGAAGTTCCTGTTTTCGCGAAGTTCTTGAAGGCTTAGTGTTCTACGCGTTATATCGAGTGGTTTCCTATTTATTCGCGGGAGTCGATGAAGTGTTTGGGTGAGTTTCCTGTAAAGATCTTAATCCTCCAAGGTCTAGTTGTCCCGTGTACCTAACACATATTGCGTGTGCATTTGTTAATCAGTTAGTGACAGGCCTGCGTGGCGGGCGTCCGAAGAGGAAGGAAAAAGGGAAAGACGAGCGGGCGAAGCGCTGGATCGCGTTAAGTTAGTAAAGGAGATTGCCGAGCAAGTCACAAGTGAGAATCAGTCAATAAAAGACTAGATTGCAATCACCTCTCGCAACTTGTTGCCAAGCGCCCCAATACTTGTATTGAAAAAAAAACAGCCAAGCTTTGGCATGCTTTAGTGTGTTATGTCAAACACCATAACAGCTGGACCCTGTATAACATATCATAAAGATTCTACCCCAAGCCAATGTTCCGCCTCCCATAATGGTCTTATTTCTTCAAACCTTTCAAATCGTAGAAGTCCCTTATTTTTTATTTTTCAAGTATTCGGGAAACATCCGAGAGTGTAACTAAATGAGGACAATCTCAGAATAGGTGTAGGAGTGGTCTAACCCCTGCGGTTCACTCCCGGTTTGTGTTGAGGCAGTGACCTTGGACGGGTACGCCCCCCCGCTTTTTAGAAATTTTCCCCTGCAGAATATAAACGGACGGAAACTTAAGCCATAGTGTTATGGTTCATGTGTGGATTTTTCATTCCCAGTCCTTAAAAATATTTAACTGTGGAGTTTTTCGCTGAATTGTCGCCCCTCATTTAACATTCAATAATACGTGATTAACGTTTGTAGCCTGAGACTTTTGTTTTCCTGCCCAAAGGTACGTTAACATGAACCTCTTGTTTTTTCTCGAAAAAAACACATGGAAGATGTGCTTGTCTTTTTGTTTTATTACCCACTGGCCCAGGCAAACGGGGGGGGGGGGGAAAGAAAGTTCAATGTCGGACGAAGAAAGGAAAGAGGAACGACTTGTTTTTAATAATCCCCCGCAAAATTTGTTTTTCACGTGTTAAACCAAGAATTCAGTTAAATTTTATCGAACACCTTTTTAACCCCGCTACCCTTAAAGGGAAACGGGAAGTGGCCTCTAGGGGATCAGCCACACCCCAAATGACCATCATTTGTTGGGCGCCGCTTTACGGTCGGACGTTTGGGCGCAAAGCCTAGTAAAGGGTTTACTTATGAAAAATAAAAAGTTAAGGTTAGTTCCGAAGGTGTAGCGCCCTATTGGCAAAGTAATAACCACCGAGACCTTAATAGGGGTTCGTCAGGAAATAAGCGCATCAAACTTTAGTTGGAATTTATTTCAATTACAAACACGCTTCAAGGCGGCGACTTGTGTTTCAACATCATACTTGAGGACTACGTATCACTGTTTTCTTAATTAACTTGTTAAGACAATACTTATAAATAACCTTTAAAAAATCACACGCCCGTTCTACAACGCCGTTTCTAGTGTTTACCATCGGATCAGTTCGTGAACATAAAACCACATCAGAGAAACCCACATCATGGTAAATGTGCGCTTGAATTTTAATTTTAATTACTTAAGGTTTTGTAACTTTAGATGCCATGATAATTTATATGCCTACCATTTTATTGTACCTATTTTACTGTTCTTTCTTAATATTAATTTGTAGCGAAAAAACCTGCGAAATAGCTATAGCTAAGCGTTCTCCCAACGTTAAATAAAGATGTATGTATGTATGTAACAATATTTTCATCTGTCGTCACTTTCAATTCGGACTGTTATCTGCATGGCTTTTCCTTAAAATAAAGCCAAAACTACCTGTGTTATGTTAAGCAGTTCACGTTTCACATTTCTTACTTAGCTTAAAATTCACCATCTTTATTCACTTAGCACACTCACGACGACTTCGACAGCGCTGATCCTAGCAGTATACTCATACATGAGTTCTCGTAAGTTCACTAGCTCATAGCATCTGGTGGTGTTCGGGAGGTCGACTCCTATCGGGTGATTTCGTTTTCCCTATCCTGGTGTCGGGAGGAAAGGGCTGCTCACTTGTTCATGTTGAGCAGTTCAGTTTTTTCACATCACGTGTATTAAACTTTGGAGCGGGAAATAGTAAAACCTCATCGGTGCGGGACCTGAAGGTGGCTGCTAAACAGTGGTTTTACTTAGGGAAAGTTCATTTAATCTGACAAGGGGGGAGGGGGATGAAGATTTTGGAAAACTCGAAGCTTGAAACTTTAGCAGCCCCCCTCGCTAGTGGTTCAATTTTTTTAGAGCCCCCCCTCAATATTTCGCTCATCTCCCCCCCCCCCCCCCCCCCCCCCTTGTCATATTAAATGAACTTTCCCTTATGATATTTTAATGACAATACTCTCAGGACTTTGATATCCGGCCGCCTAATAGGCTTTCGACTGTAGTCAAGGCATAAACACCTTCTGTTCCACACAGACAGATATCGCTATACACAGTGAGATCTATATATGAACTTTTTCTTCTGCTTCATAGAGGACAATTAAAGGAAGAAAATAACGCACAAGTGTAGTTTAGAAACAGTTGATATTTCTTGAACCAAGCTAGGAAAAAATTCGCAGTCACAGCAGTGTTCACGCGTACAGTGTATGACATGTTAGCTTTCTACCAAAAAGAAAAGTATGATCTTGAATGAAATGTATCGTCCACCAAAAATGTAGTCGACATTAACGCAAATTTATCTGCGCATGCGTAGAGAGCAAATACTGGTTTTGTTCTAAAGAGAAAGGTACCACAAGGATTACCACAAATATATAGCTGTGTCAAGTTACCAATGAAGTAACGTACATTTGTAGATCCCTATCCCATCCTACCCCCTAGCTGCAAGCCTTATTAATTGAAATTAATTAATTTAACAAACATTGAAGTTTACACTTAACTGGCTTAGTGGATAGCAGCCCCTAAACCACCAAAAGACTGACTGTCTTTTTGAAAACCTCTAACCTCGATCAATAATATTTGTGTGAACTGGTGAAAAGACATGTCCAACGATAGCCACCCTCTTGACATTAAAATCAGTTTAAGCAGCTACCATCTTGGGTTGTTTTCTGTGGCTTCATCATATTTGTGGAAAGCTCATCCTTTAAAAATTTGACCTTGTGATTCCCTACATGAGTTCATATGTAAATTCCCTTGAATTCTTTTATTTGGATTGATTTGTTCTACTTGGATACATACATGTAACTAAATTGTGCATTCTTTCAACTTTTGTAAGCCATCTGTTATTACGGGTTTTGTTGAATTTTTAATGGCATTGTATGCACACATTTTTGCTATTATTATACATTGAACTCTCTAACTCTTTTCTGATTGGCTGAAAGCGTACAGTGAACTTTCGAAATCAGCGCCCATGACGTCATAACTGCAGATTATACAATAATCATGTCAAGGTCACGGGTAACCATGTCATGTATGACCGCATTGCATGATTTCCAGGTAATCATGTCAACTTCGTGCGACCCGTGTTGCTTGCCATCAGTGAAGAAGCAGAAACATGACTTCCAAGTTTTTGAGTTCAATGTATAATAAAACAATTATTAGATTCGGTTTTTGTGATATCCAGAATAATCAAGGTCTCGGTAAGGGTTATCAGCTGAAGCTGTTTGGCTTTTATTTCAGACAAAAACCTCATCCAATAATTGTTTATAATCTGATAGTAATTGGTATATAAATTTAGGTCAATAGTTCTCAAATTTCTCCATTGGGCAGCATTGAAAATCAGGTACTAGAAATTTGTTCACTGTTTAGCACTCTTGGGTAATGATGGAAATGGTGCTTTATAAATAAAGAAAAGTTGAACCTCTATTAATGGACACCTCTCTACAACCAGTGCTTTTAATAAGGGCTGTAACCCATAACAACAAATATTGTAGTCAAGCAAGTTGACGGGAACTGTCACCCTCAGGAAAACATATGTTTGATGGACCCTTGACATTACAAGTGAACTTGCCTGTAGTTGATACAATTCACCCATTTAGTAACAAGTTTGTTAGCAGTGTGAAGATCAAGGCGACAGGTATGACAAAACTTGGCGACAGCCCAGTGCATGGCCACTTATTTTGTCCATGTGGACTGTCCAGGCATTCACTTTTATTCTTACCTCTCTACAGTGGAACACCTCTCCATAACAGCAACACTACAGCCACTAAAACAGTGTCCCAACTACCAAAATAACCACTGAAGGACAGTGCATGCAAAACACCAGTTTTATTGTAAAAGGTTATTGATCCATATTGTGCACCATTGGTCTCTGTTTCAGTTTGGTTTCTGTGTTATCGATATCTATTGATTCATGCTACAGTAAGCATTTTTATATGGATACAAATATTGCACCCCTCCCCCCCCAAAAAGAGACATATTACAGTCCTACCTTCCCATGAGGGCCACCTCTGTACAAAAGCCTCTTTCCTCTTTCCCCAAGGTGGCTGTGTGGAGAGGTCTGACTGTAAATTATGATTATATCGTGACAGTATTACATTTAAAAAGTAAAAATGGTACCTCAAGGTTGACTGGCACTTGCATAACATAATTCAGTAGGTCATGACCACCTTCTGAGTGCTTATACTCAATGCCAATCCACCCCTTCCTTACTACTAGTGAATCTATCAAGTTTATATTACATTGCCTCTCATACCTGGTGAAATACAAACAAGGTCTTCACGAGCCTGGGAAAGCTGCAACAGTTTCTCATTGTGTGTTTCTTCTAAGCTTCTGAGTTTGATTTCAAGTGTATCTCTCACTTGCCTTAACTTTATAATTTGCTCTGAAGCCATAGACTTACTAACTTGCTCCCTTGATGTCCTTCCAGCTTTACAAGCATCCCTGTCAGTCAATTTCTTAATGCAGACAGAAACTCGTTTTGGTCTCAAATCCCTGCACTTTTCTCTACAGTTTGATAAATCTTTCTGAAGTTCTTTTATTTCAGACAAAAGCTTGCTGTCAAGTAAAGATAATGCATCTGCCAGATTAGCCCGTCCCTCTTCACAAGACTGCAGACTTGCTTTAATCTTCTTCCATGTTTTAGAAACTTGTCTGTATGTTGATTCTTGAGCATTCAACATTTGAGAAAGTCTAACCTGATGTTCTTTAGCAGTTTGCAAATCCTTGTTTGGCTTAAACTGTGGAGCGTGCTTGTGACCATCACACTGTGCAGTCTCTTTTTCGGCGTTGTCTGAAAATTTTCCATCCAATACACTTTCCATCCACTTCCAAAATGTAAGCTCATTCGAAGACCAGCAAACAAGATCTTTAGCATAGCTACAAAACCACTCTAGCTTCTCTTGGTATTTCGTTAGTTCGTGAGGATAACGCAAAAAGTAAACATCTTGAGATGACAAATGACTTGATGTTTGAGATTTGCAAGTTTTTGGGACTGAATGCAATTTGCTCATAATCTTTGAGTATTCGTTCATTGAACCGAAAAGATTCTTCAAGGAAGAGTTTAATTTATTGTATTGTAGTATTAAACATTCAGCAAGATCAATTATTTTGTCACCATTTTCTTTGTTTGTTTGTCCCCTGAAGACATCAAGTGCAGGAGGTAGAGGAATTTCATCATACAACGACAAGTCCATGGGTGGATCTTCAAAAACCAAAGGTTCAAGTTTGTTAATGAACGAGGACACAACATCTTCTCTAGCAATCAACCAGCCAAGAGCCAACATCAATTCTCTGCTGCCACGAGACATGTCATCTGGAAGCCGAAAGAACTCGTTTAATTGATATCCTTTGTGAAACATTTTATGCTTACAGAATGCCACTATACTTTGGTTGCTTTTATCTATGTGTTTTGTCAAATTTCCTGTGTAAAGAACTGTGAACAGAGTCGACCACAACGACTCAGTTGCTTCCTCTTTGTTGAACTTTGCCAAACGTAAAACACTCCGCGGAGACTTTGGTACGACAGTTGCTATTTAAAATAGAGCAAAGTGCTTCAATGGTATCTCGAATTTGCGCCATGATGTGTGATATCCTACCCTGGATTCTTTTACTTGAAGTTGTAAAGTTTTGCCGCCATTTTGGTTTTCAGCGCATGGGCACCTTAGAGGAAAGCCACTGAACACAACAAACACAGAATGCCGCTTCAGAGTATTTAAAAAAATCACTATCAAAAGAACATGTTTTTCAGCTTCTTACTCAAAAAAATCAATGGTTAAATATTGCCGAACATGAATATTTCAAACAAACGACAGAAAAGGAGATAAACAAAACAAAACGCCACTTTTCAAAACTCGTTCCCAGTCTCTTTTTATTAGCGCGGTCACACTTGCAGCTTCTGTTTTCTTCAACCGTTGGCGCTTTTTACAAACTTCATTTATTATTTATTACGGGAAAGACAGATGTTATTCTTAACTGAACCATTATTTGGGTGATTTTTGCTGCTGGCAGGAAAATAGGATACAAGCCAGAAGTGGAAATCAGTCTCTAAGTGTGAAAAAAGACGCCACCTGCCGATACATTGGGAACATAGGAAGGAATTGCTCTGAATTGAAAGCGACGAAGCTCGCGGAAATCCCTTTGGATTAATTGCAAAGTGACTTTCATTACAGCCATTTGAAAAGTCAACCGGGACAATGTCTTCTCACCGTTACGGGGAGCTCAGTGGACATAATTCAGGGTCACTAAGTGAGCGACAAGACTCGATGTTTGATCGCTACTTGGAAGAGATGAAGCCTTACGTGCTCCGTCTCCCTCAGAAATCAGGTTATAAGCTTAACCTTAGCTCGGATCTTAATGAATTTCTGTCTCTGGTAACTCTTGATTGTGCCAGCTGACGTTGTTGTGTTAATTTTTGTTGTGTATTTTTGTTATTTATAATTTTATAAAGGAAAACATAAAACACAACCAAAGATCGCAAATAATCACCACAGGATTTAGAATATTAACATAAGGCTTAACTTCAAAACAACAACCTACATGTACATGTAGCATGCTAACTGAGGGGCTTTACCACTGAGTGTCCCCGATAAAAGCAGGATGTGGGATTTTGCATTTTTTGCTGTGATATTAGGGATTTGGGCTGAAAACAGGGTTTGGAAGTGGGAATCATAATTATGAGCGGGAGGGAGATTTCAAGTTTTTTTGGTTGGGATGAGGGATTTTCAAGAGGAACATACATGTAGTGAGATGCGGGATTTCAATGTATTCTTACCTGACTTCATAAATTCACTGACCAGTGCAAAAATTGCAGGCTAGAAACAAACCTACAGTATTGTGCGAAAAGCTGTATAAGGTTTCAAGTAATGAATAGCAATGGCTATGTACCCTGTCAGTCCCTGTGGAATGTGCAGTGTATCCCTTATCACTTGACTAGTTACGGTAGTATCATGAGACTGTATGAGGTCTACAAGTCTTATTGCAATCAGTTGTGTTGGCCTCTGACATCAATGACCTCAATTCTATTTCTGACAATTTCAAAGCTTGCGTCTGTAAGCTTGACACCCCAATCCTTTCTAGTTTTTCTAATCTTTCAGCCTTTCCAAAGTGCTTCAATGGCTTGTTTATAAATTTTATCACCATATATTGCGAAAAGGATGAGTGAGCAGGAATGCCTTCTTTCAGAAAAAAAGGTTCTGAGCTGAAAGCTTTAAAAGAAACTGTCAGGTGTATTTATGGGCCATCTCTTGAATACAGGAATGAACAATCTTTTTCTTTCACTGATAAGTGGACAAAAGAAAGGAAAACAGAAAATTACCTGTCTACAGACAGAGAAAGTTACTATCATTTGAGCTTACTTATCTGCTCCCCATTGAATCCTTTTGTGATGGTTAATGTGATATCTATTTAAAATTAAACAAAATTTGTTTAATACTAAATCAATTATTAATTTAACAAATTAACCCTTTCACTCCAAGAGATCTCCCTTTGACGAGTAAAATCGTCTGGCATTAGACAGTAAAATCTATTAACTAAGTCACTCTTGGGCTTGAAAGGTTTAAGGGAGATAGTTTTTTTAACCCTTTCACTCGCAAGGGGTCTCCCTTTGACGAGTAAAATCGTCTGGTGTTAGACGGAGTAAAATCTTTTAAGTCACTATTGGGCTTGAAAGGGTTAAAAATTAATGCATCGTTAACATCTTTGAAAAGTGGGCAGGATCAGATTTTCAGGCAAAAAAAGCAGGATGGTAGGATTTTAAAAAAAAAAAAGAGTGGGAATGCGGAAACTGAGAACCCTATTGTGGACCCTCCTAACTGTGTGTCACTTTAAGTTTGACAATTTTTGAGAATGAGGAAAGCCAAGTAATATGTCATTCAAGATGATCTTCATTTTTGAAGCAATTTTTTAAAAAAAAACTTGAGCTTTGCATATGCATGGCAGTGACATTTGATACCATGTTTCCAGGGTTGTGATATTTTTACAAATTATAGTATTAATTTTATAATGCGACTCAGGGGTTTCAAATTATATTTAAGAAATAGAAAACACATACCATGTTTCTATCGAGTTTTAGTATAAAACTACTAGCGTTCTATCACGAATGACGTCCTCTGATTGGCTATGCTACTCACGTTCTATTCTGTGATACACTGTAGATAGTGAGTAGCGTAGCAGTGTGCCCTTGTTAACAAAAATAATGGCACTTGGCGTTTTCAAGGTGTCTCTAAAGAGGATTTAGATAAAATTTTGAACGACTAGTAGATTTATACTAAAACAATTAGATTATTCGCTCTCGATTTCTATGCATGACAGTTGACCAGGGCTGCGCCCTCGTCAACTATCACGCGATAGAAATCTCGAGCTCATAATCTAATTGTTTAGTAGAATCATGGGTGGAAGTTTGGGAGAAAGAGAAATGCTCATGCCATCATTACGTCAACAGCTTGTACTAGTTCTGTGTCTGCAGATCAAGTTATAGAAACATGATTTTTAACCAATCAGTGCACATATTTTCTTAGGGCTGTTTTCTAACCAGGAATGGTAATTGGGAAAATTGACCGGCTGTGAGGATGAGTTTGTCTCCCTGGTTTGAATATTAATTTTAGAGGAAAGTTTTTCTTACAAAGAAGGGGTACTATCGAATGGTCCCATCCAATTTGAAAGTGCTCGGAAAATGTGGCCTTTGCTTGAATTGCTCGTAAATTGGCCTCGCTCCCAATGTGTGGCTTCATAGCTCAGTTGGTAGAGCATCGCACCGGTATCGCGGAGGTCACGGGTTCGAATCCTGTTGAAGCCCTGATTTTTTTTTCAGGCTTCTACTTTCCAATTGCTTAAATTGGAAAATTAACTGCGATGATCATTCTTCACTTGCATCTACAACGTTACCGCAGTTCAAATATGAATTATTTCATATACTTCACATCATTTCATTCCTCACGGGTGATATGAACTCAATAAATTGGCCTCACTCCCAATGTGTGGCTTCATAGCTCAGTTGGTAGAGCATCGCACCGGTATCGCGGAGGTCACGGGTTCGAATCCCGTTGAAGCCCTGATTTTTTTTTCAGGCTTCTACTTTCCAATTGCTTAAATTGGAAAATTAACTGCGATGATCATTCTTCACTTGCAAAAATGAGATGAGTGCTCGCTTGCTCATACTCGCAAAATTTTTGTAAGTGCTCACATACTCGGATTTTCGTTAAAATTCCCTGCCGTGTAGTGTAAGCATAATTTGCATCTTGGAAGCAAAAACTGACACAGGAAACAATGTTTCCCTTATGGGAAACTTGGAAACATTGGGGAAACATGCACGCACCTTGAACGTTTCTGGAAAAATGCTTCCTCGTTTTCTTGTCCTTTGTTGAAACTGACCAACCTGAGTTCAATCCTAGGTAGCAGGGTAACCCTACGTGAAACATTTCGCTTTTAAATACGGGCTATCTTTACCCTCTTGAGAGGGAACCTACAGTACTTGCTTGCAAACAGGGCCTTGGAAAGCTTCAGATCCCGCTAAATGAAGTAATTTTGAAGCAACCTGCATATTACTTAAACAAGGCATACAGCTGTAATTGGCTGTAAGCTACTGGGAATGGTTGAACCGTGACAAGGCCTTATCATGTTGCCTACATGTAGCTTTGTGCCTGTTTTCCTGTTTTGAAAGCGTCAGCCAGATAACTTGGCGCAAAGCGTTTAAATAAAGAGAGATTCCAGCTGGCGCAAAATTTACGAAGTGCTCGCTGGTCGCCTTTTGTAATTTCTAAAGTGCTCGCTGTTCACATGAGAAAATTGACAATTGTGCGTGCTCGCAAAAATAAACGCACTGCTCGCATGCTTGCAAGGACCATTCGATACCCCTCAAAGATACTCTGTTCAAATAGTTTTACTTAATTGGGCCTGTAAAATCCAGTTGCCTAAATTCTTGCTGAAAATGTACATAGTACACCTAATAACTTCATAAATTTGCCATAATTATGGACTATTTAACTTTCAAAAAAAATCCAGGGACCCATTTCTCAAAGCTCCTGGTAATTACCGTGCCCATATTTAAACTGTTTTGTTTTCCATTAAGGATGGGACTTTCAAAAGGTTGAAAATTGTTCTGTAAAGTTATAAGCTAAAGAAACAAAATGGACTTCATTAGACTTCATTAGAGGTCAGAACACATCCTACGTTTCTAGAAACTTTGATTTCAAAATATTAAGTTACTGGGTCTTTCAAGAAACGGGCCCCAGGCTGGCTCATATATTTGTGAATGTTCATAAGTGAGAAATTGATTAAATATTAAACCTTATTATCTTTTACTTCCTGTCTCTGGAAGATTATTGTTGGTTCTCACACAAAGTGTGAAGCATAAGGGAAAGTGTCAGTCATAGACAAGAACAAAAAACAAGTGCAAGCTTACTGACACAAGTTCAGTGGCTAATGGTTTAAACAGTTTATATGGGGCTCATGATTTAAGGTTTGCTGCACTCACTCATGAGATATCAAGTTGAACACTCAAAGATAAAATTCTTATTATCCATGCACGGGCATGTAATTTATCCTCTATATATCTTCCTTTCTCCAATTTAAAACTAGAACTGCAAACAATTTGTGAAAGAAAATGTTTTGTTATTGTTTGTAACAGAGAGGCAAAGAGTTGCACTGTGGATTAAAAAGCTGTGTGAGCCTCCTGGGCCAGGCAACAGTGGAAGGTAGGTGCAAAATGAATCAAATATGGATCTCCACCACAGCAACCCAAGTGCAGATGACATTAAATGTTTGTGGAGTTACTGAGATTCACTTGTTTCTACACTTACATGACCAAGACTTGAGCTGCATGATGGAAGGACCTGTACAAACTACATGACTGTATATTTAACCAGCTGCCTGGGTTATCCAGGGACTTCCACTGTGCCCAGTCAGCCCCCAGATAAAATACTGTCCCCTGTGGTGGGTAAATTCCTGCAACCCAATCATGAGCCCCATTACCAGACCACCATCATCACTGATAAGATCTAAGGAAGGTGGGGTAGGGGAACACTTGAAAACAACTGCTATAAAACCTCTCAGGACTACTGACAAACAGTACATGTTGTCTCAGAAATGACTAGAACTCAAAGATCCAGTCATTACATACGTGTAGTTGCAAGTCACTCCATGTGAGGAGGCACTCATGAGATTGGTTGCTGACTGGAAGAACCTGCTGATCGTATGAGCTTGTGGTAGTAAACGGTCATATACTAGGCTAATACCAAGTGATGGTTAACTTGAGTTCTCAATTCTCTGTGTGAACATTATTAATAGAATATATTTAGCTGATTTTGGAGGGCAGATCTACAGTCTTAAGTTAATGGTACATGTAGATGAAAAGGGCAGAATTGTAGGCTTTTCTAAGTGCAGTGTATCCCGAAATGATTATGGGAAAGTTACATGTACATACTAGGCAATTGCTTAAGATGTTGATGAATTTATAGGATCCCCACTTTTAAGCACTTAGTCTACAGTACCGGACAGAAGTAACCTAACACTGAACGCGTTACTGGAACGCAAATAGAACGCGAAATAGAACGCTGCGGGAACGCCAAAGGAACGCCAAAATTTCTGGTGAGCTGGAGCGCGTTCTGAACAAGAACGCGTTCTATTGAGAACGCGATAACGCGTTCCATTGAGAACGCGAGAATGCGTTCCATTGAGAACTGAGTTGTGGTTCGTGCAGAGACTGTAATGTTATTGCAGCGTGCTAACAAAATTCTTTGAAGTTCTGTCGAAGCAAGTTCATCGTTTTCCTTCATTTCTTTGTCAATTACGTCAAGTTTAAGTTTCAGTTTTCGTCCTTTGCGTAATCATAGCGCGCTGGGGCCAAATAAACTACTTCAGAATGGAAGATCAAGGTGTACTGAGTCATCAAACTTTTCAATACGATCGGTGCGCTCGCTTTCAAGTGAGTTTTACTTACCGACCGAAGATTTATAGCCGGGATTTAAAGCAGCTTCCTGGACTTCCGTAAAGAAAAATAGTAATGTAAAACATTATTTCGAAGATGAATTCGACCTTTGGAACTATTGGTAAAGCCATGGCCGATAAACTGACCGAAAAGTTGGCCGCAAAATCTCAAGCTTTCGCTTTAATTAGCGTGAGGAATATAATTTGAACATGCGGTCACGCACGGAAGCACGTTTACAAAACTTGATCATTTTTTTGCTTTCAGAAAGTTTTTTCCCCTCATCGTGAATGAAACTTTATTTTTATTGAACTTCTTGTCACGTTTCTTTCATTTGGTTGCCTATTTGTGAATTTTAGAAATTAAAAGTGAACAGTGTTTTCGTTTGCACGCTGGATTTCTGCATATTTAATTTACGGCGACTTCCGCAGTTTGTTTGTTTAGTTTCTTCGCTTCGTTCAAATATTTTATTTGAATCTTATTCAGCTACTACAGAATTGCTGAGAAAAGAACTAAATGGGCACTAATTTAGCACACTTGAAATATCATTTATGTCAAAATAATGGGCTCGTTTTTACGGTCTTTTTGATTTCCAACTTTTATCTTTCTTTCGCAGCGCTGTAAATATTTCGTCGCTCGGCGATTAAATTTTTGATCTCTTGCTTTCAGATTGATTTTTACATGTGTCTTTCGCTTTTATTTTCCGTTGTTGTTTTTTTTTAATGTAAGCCGTTATAGTACAAGAATGAACCGCGGATTCTGATGTATTTGCTTTCGTTTTGTCCTCCGAAGTCGATAATTAACTCATTTTCGCATATTCAATTTCTCGGCTCTCGTGGGAATCAAGTTGTCGCGCGGAAAAGCATAAATAAAATTTCTTGTTTTCTGAGCAGTTTAACACATCCAATTGAGTTCTTTTTGTTGAAACATTTTTTGAATATTTTGGACCTCCATGTATTTAACTTTGAAGAAACAATGTCGTGAAATCTGATCTTGTGTCTGTGGTTACTGCGCATATGGTTTATTTTTTGTGCTTTCGCTCGCTCCTTTCGGAAAGCTCGCCTTCAGGGAAGAACTAACGAGAACGCGTTCTACTGAAAATTCTAAAGAAAATTCAGAACGCGCTCCTGCGTTCCTTCCGTTCTGAAATTTTCTTTAGAACGCGTTCTATTTTGCGTTCCAGAATGTTAGGGGAACGCCAAGTGAACGCCAAAGGAACGCTAATTGGAACGCTCCAAGAACGCGTTCCGTGTTGATTTTTCTGTTAGGTTACTTCTGTCCGGTACTGTAGCTCTTGAAAGCCTTTTAGACTGTACTCTGTGGTTGGTGAATCTCTATTTGTAATCACTTTTGACATGTGAAGCCAATACTTAATCTGTTGTTAAATGTTCATTTCCTGTTGAATGAAGGAAAAATCGCAACCTGTATGCCCAGCTGTTGCTTCACATGGTTAAACGTGGCCTGTTAGAGGAGCCGTTTACCAGACGACCTGAGGCAGGACCTCTTCAGCCACTGCCGTCTTATATGGTATTATAATATCACTTACATTATTATGCTGCTTCATGTCTGTGAACCATACTTAAACTGTGGATTCTCTCTGCAGGGTAGCTTTATTCATTTGCTAGTCCAGAGTACTGGTGCACTGGGCTATTTTGCCATCTTTTCTGAAGCATCACTACAGAAGGATTGTTCAGGGGAGAAGCTGCCGCAAATCATGAAGTAGACAGTAATTTTTGTCAGCAGTTGGCTACTTTTGACAACCTTGTACATGCACATGTAATTGGTGCAGTGTTTGAGCCAGAGCGCGAACTTGCGTCATTCTCCCCCTTGAGCAACAACAGGTCCCTTAAAATTTGATGACTGGGCCATAAATGTCCCCCATGATCAGAAGTACTGTATTTGTGGAGCCGGTTTCTTCTTTCTTTCTTGAATTTCCGCAGCGCTACAAAGCTCAACGCGACCAACTGCCTGATTACAGAGAATCCCTCCCTGATATTTTTATTTGTCAAAGTAGCATGTGACCAGCATGTGTCAGGGTCTCTTCTTGCTCACTCCAGGAGGTAGTAAGATGAGAGACCCTGGGAATGAGGTTGGGTGGCCATTCCACTGTAAAGCAAGATAAACACCGTTGCATCTCACTGATTAAACCTTGGTGTAGCTTACATATATTTCTGCAGCACTTGACCTTGTATATGGGCTTTTGTTATGCATGAGTGACTCACATGACATAATCCTTGCATTTGAATCTTGTAGTCAATATACCTTGATGAACCTGTAACCAAGAAAAGTGCTAGTGTGGAACTTGAAGAGGTACATGTAAAGTATTATTAAAGATGGCTTGTTTTGTTAGAGACTATTTTCTTACTTTTTTTTATGACCGAGAAAATTAGTTCAATGTGTTTGGCTTAGAGTGGGTCAGTTTATCATTTATTTTTCATTTGTACTGCAGGATTAAGGTATATTATTATTCAAATTTCATACACTGTACGAATTCCGATTTTCTGATTGGTTGATTTGTGCCACGTGACACTGGGTTATGTCGAAACAACCGCCTTGACGTCATTATCATGGTGTAATAGCCGCGGTGTAAATTCAATACACCACTGTCATTACACCATGGCTTCGGCTGACTCAAAGTTTGAAGATTTTTGTTTGCAGTGTATTCAATTTGAATAATAAAAATGTTAACGCACTCATTGCTCGTGAATTATCGGGATTTGTCTACACTCGTTCACTAACAATGAACTCAAAATTTGCAATACTGAAATTTGAAGTATTGAAATTTCTCGTTCATTGTTAGTGAACTCGTGCAGGTAAATCCCGATAATTCACTCGCCGAGTGCATTAACCTGTAATTACATGCTCATAATTTTGTGATTTTCTCAGTCAAACAATAAAGGAGTACAATGATTTAAAATCTTGGCCAATTTAATGCGATTTACACTATTCTTAATATTTTCAAATTCTTTCAAATTACATACCCGGCAATACTTTTTCACAGTGCGCACAAAGGTGTGTAACAAATTTATTATGCTATTAATTTAATTTTATTTCAGTTAAAGTGCTATTAATTACTTGTCATTATAATTTTATTTACTTGTTTCTGTTCAGGAATTTGGTCATCAACCACCAGAATGGCTCAAAGAAATTGCCAGTTCATCAGGTATTGAAAGCAAGGTTATTAAAGTGCACCTAACCCCAAAATATTTTTTTCGCTTAGATAAATCTGTGCACCTGTTTGAAACTCATTGTGCCGTTTTCACCCCTTTTCAACCCTATTCTTGACTTTTTACAGGCTGTAAAAGTTACAAAATCTGGCCATCATCTGTTACACGACCGAGCAAGTAAGGGGTATGGGTCTATTTCTGGTTTGACGTCACAAACTTCCTTGCATGCATGTTTACAAAGACTTAATACAATGCAAATCAGTCTGACGTCAAACCAGGAATAGACCCATGCCCCTTACTACATGTAGCTCAGTCGAATATTAAACAGATGATGGCTAGATTTTGTAACTTTTACAGCCTATAAAAAAGTCAAGATTTAGTTTAAAAGAGAAAAGTGTGTTTTGAACAGATGCAAAGATTTATTTAAGCGAAAAAATATATTGCAGTTAGGTACACTTTAAGCTCATGCACTCACTCAATCCCATAATGTCTGGTGACACATAGGGCCTCATGCAGCTTATCTATATTAATAAGTAATGGAGCAGTTGAGTGTTGTAAACCAAAACCAAAGTAATTACATGTACATGTACTTCTGATGCTTAAGTGAAATTTGCTCCAGGTTGCACAGTCATGTGACTTGAATTGTTTGTCATCTCCTGGCAGCCTACATTGTAAATTGATAACTTCAAACTGAGGCCAAGACTTTATTTAGGTCTTGGAGGATCATTGCAAAGATCTTTACAAGATACTGGTATGTCAATTACATGTAAGGCTCTTTGTAAGATCCTTGAGACATTCCTATCTTTAAGGATCTTAAGATGTTCTTTAAAGTGCCTGTCAAGTAAAAAATAATTGCTGCTTATTTGAAAGGCCTTTCAAAGTATAGAAGAATGGTGTTTTTCTTTTCAGAATATCTTTTTTCGTTTTAGAGATATTTACATTTTTGTGAGTGAAGTGATGACGTCATAGGTGGTTTCACTAACAGACAACACTCAATCAAGAATATCTCTAGAAATATTTAAGCGGTGTTCTTCAAACTTGGCATCAGGACTGTACATCACAAAAGAAGCCAAATGACACCTTTCGTGCCGTTGCCACGACAACCGTTATGCCGCTGGTCCGGTTTTAATAAAGACTTAAATTCCCAGATTTTATCCTAAACAAGGATCATCCATTTACACCAATCTAATGGGGATAGTTAAGGCAATATGGGAACCATTTGTGTGCCGAGCTAGACCCTCTGTCCCACTTTAAAAGATTGCAAATGGGGAAATTTGGTTTTTCACAGAAAGAGACTGGAGCCGAGAGTGTTGCCATGGCAACCACATAGTAGGTGTCTTTCTGTTTCTTTTGTAATGTATGTCTCAGGTGCCAAGTTTGAAGAACATTTCTCCAATATTTCTGGAGATATTCTTGATTGAGCGTTCTACTGTTTTAGTGGAACCACCAATGATGTCATCGCTATCCTCATTTGCATAATACAAAAATGTAAATATCTCTAAAAAGAAAAAAGCGCCATTCTTCTTTACTTTGAAAAGCCTTTCAAATGAGCAGCAATTATTTTTTACTTCATAGGCACTTTAAAGATCTTGTGAGATCCTCAAAGATCTTCAAGATTTTTTTCCAGGTTTACCTTTTATTCTTTAAATAGCATGGCACATACACCTGTACCTGTGTGATTTAACTTTCTGAAATAAATTGTTTTCCCAAAAGGTTACTTTTTATGTGCATGTTTAACCTTTATTTCAATTTCAGATTTACAGACTATTTGAATGTGTAACATGATCAAGGAGAGAACATTTTATTTTAAATGCCATTGGGTAAACTGTATCAAGATGATATTTTGTCACCTAAGATTTTATCTTTATGGTTTCAGGGAGTGTCTATTCTGATGTATCTGGAAGCATCCCTCCTCACCCAAGAAGGTTGGTTTTAATCCCTTATCAGTTTGGTACCGGATTTCTCTTAACAAAGAATTTTTTACATAATTTGTTACATTTAATGTACTGTTTTAACCCAGAAAGGATTTAGACATTCTTCTATGGAATTGCAGGGCAAAAAACGTCCGCTCATCGGCCCGTCGGAGATGTGTGCTCTGTTTTCTCGGACGAGTGAATTTTCAAAAGCACTTAGAGTTTATTGAAAAAAAGATGTTCTTTTTTACTGAGGTCTGAGTTCCCAAGCATTTTGGACTTTGTAAACTAGCCTGAGTTTGGTGAAGTTTGGGTTCTTTTTACGGCAACTTACCCGTTTTTTCGCCTCTGTTTTCCGAGAAAATCTGGTTCTGTTATTATGGTAAAGACTGGGATCCACATTCCATGGAAATGATGACCTCATTTGAGACAAGGCTTCATTAACACTTAAACAAGGCGATTAACTGAGTTCTGGCAAGTTTTGTGATCATTAAAGATTGAACTAATAAACCTTTTACAGTCAAACCAAGTGAAGCGTACCCCTCAAGATTTCATTAATGAACTGATTTTGGGTTATTTTGGGTGACCAGCAACTGTATGTATTTTTAATTTATTTCTTGTTCAATTAGTTATTTAGTTAATGTTACAGTTCAAATACCGTAAATCTTGTTGTTGTTGTTGTTGTTGTTGTTGTGATTATTTGAAACTTGAACCCGCTAGTCGTTTCAAGAATACAATAATGAATTAATTATTGGAACACTGAACTCGCTCACTCGATCCAAGAATACGGCTAACGGGTTCCATTTTCAAAAAATCAATTCACTAGATAGATAGATAGATAGATAGATAGATAGATAGATGATAGATAGATAGATAGATAGATAGATAGATAGATAGATAGATAGATAGATAGATAGATAGATAGAAAGATAGATAGAAAGATAGATAGAAAGATAGATAGAAAGATAGATAGAAAGATAGATAGAAAGATAGATAGAAAGATAGATAGATAGAAGATAGAAGATAGAAAGATAGAAACTTTATTTGTGTCAAGAAGAAGCTAGCCGAGGGGCAGGCCCTCTACTAATAGGGGACACCTAAAGTCAGATAAAAAAAATAGATACAATAGTTGAGTAGATAAAAAATCTATACAATATGCTACAAATTGTTAGCTAAGTATTAAAGCTAAGTACTAAAATGCTAAAATTATGATACTATAGTACTAAATACTATAATACTTAAAACTAAGTGATGAAATACTAAAATTATTTCCGATGAGACATCAATTATCACCGGCACAGAAGACATCCTTTGCATCTATCATCAATAAGAGATGTCAGATCCTTTTAACCCTACTAGTCTTTTCTAGAATGCAATAGTGAATTGATTTTTTGAAAACAGAACCCGTTAGCCGTATTCTTGGATCGAGTGAGCGAGTTCAATGTTCCATTAATCAATTCATTATTGCATTCTTGAAATGACTAGTGGGTTCAAGTTTCAAATAATCAGTTCATTAATGCAATCTTAAGGTGTATGCTTCACTTGGTTTGACTGTAATGCCTTTGCTGTCAGGCTAATAGCGCAATTCAATTGAGGTGAAATGCTCCAATCCATTCTGCTGTATAAAAGGCACTAAAGAAAGATGCTTTGAAACTTTCACTGTCACATGACCCATCTAAAAAAGGCACGAAATAAAATCAGATCACATGCTACGCTTCCATTGTCAGTGCTTGTGGAAAATCAGTGGTAAAAGAAAACCTGACCCCAGCAAAGAGCAACATCCTAACAATGCAAAAGTGAAAAAGTATGAAGAAAGCACAGGGAGCACACAATCTTGCTGAGTAGGGAGAGGGTAAATAAAGGAACGAAAAGAGTGAACAGTTTACACCTCTTGTCATCTCTTTTATCTTACACAACTTTACTGACAAAACCGCTGCTTACAAATCCTGTGTAACACTGTGGCACTAAACTTGCACCTACGCCTTTCCGCGCTCAGCAAAATTTTTTTTAGTCGTTTCTAAATTTGACAAGGAAGGCAACTCTTTGCCAAAACATTTTGAACGCACTGCAAATATTCGCTCGAATCTCTAAATTTCATTGCTTTCACAAAACCAAACAAGCACAAAATGAGGTTGGAAGGTTTTTCTACAACTTGGTCGAATTTGTTTTCGAATACTTTTGCGACAGTCGGAGAATTTTAACGACTTTGGCAAAGTTTTGTCTCAATTCGCTTTTCGCAACATGATCCTACCATTACCTAAAACCCAATCACGTCATCCAGCCAGCGCTCACGCTCCCCTCCATCTCACACACTGGTTTTTTGACACAATTAAACTTTACAAACACCTCCCCCTGTTCGCAGCTTTTCTTGCGCTTACAAGGTCGCCAAATCTCTGGGCGAAAACAACATGTCGGGAGCTAATACCGGACGCGTTTTAGCGAGATTATGCGATAACAATTGGGAAAAGGGGAAGGATTTTGTAAAAACCTTTTTGCGTCAAAAAACCTGTCAAAAAAACTTTGCAAAAGTCGCTAAAATTCTCTGACTGTCGCAAAAGTATTCGAAAACAAATTTGACCAAGTTGAAGAGAAACCTTCGGACCCCATTTTGTGCTTTGGTTTTGTGAAAGCAACGAAATTTAGAGATTCGAGCAAATATTCGCAGTGCATTCAAAATGTTTTGGCAAAGAGTTGCCACCCTTGTCAAATTTATATACAACTTAAAAAAAATTTACTGACTGCGGAAAGGGGTAGGTGCGAGTTTAGTGCCACAGTGTTATGCAGGATTTGTAAGCAGTGGTTTTGCCTGTAAAGTCACATAAGATAAAAGAGTTGACAAGAGGGGTAAAATGATTCTTTTCATTCCTTTATTTACTCTCTCCCTACTCAGCAAGACTGTGTGCTCCCTGTGAAGAAAGTTGAATACGAAAATTTCACCCAACATGGAAAAAAGAATTTCCCTGGGTTGAATTTGATGAGGAGAAGAAAAAAATGTTCTGCATTGTGTGCCGCAAGTATCCGACAGTACATGTAGCTGATAAAGGGAGCCGGCTTTATGTTGCCATCAATGGATCGTCCTCCATTGGTTTTCAATAACTATGATTCTCTTGTGTGTCAGGAGAAGAGCTTCTCTCAATACTTTTGTTTTCAATGAGCTAAAAATGAAGAAAAACCAGAGCAGGCACCGCTGCAGTTACAGTTGTGTAATAAGCCGTAAAATCAACAAGGAGTCAGAGGAGAAACTGGTCAGGAAAAACTTTTCAACACAGCCTCAGAATATTGCCGGGACTTCTATGTTTCATCTTAGATCCCCGTTTTAATGCCTCATAGATGTGCTGCATTATTTTTCTCAAGTCCTGTATTGTACATAAAGAATGTGAGTGATCCCCAATGTGTCTATATGAAGTGATGTTGTATTAAAAAGTGCCAAGAACAATAGAAATTGAAATAACTGTTAAAATAAACACTTAAGATTTGGTACAAAACAGATTATACGATTTCTACGTTTTTTAATGATGTTTTGATATTCAATTTAATAATTTTTTATATGAGTGAATTTAACTTTCGGACAACAAAATCTGAAAGTTAATCGTCCAATGGACAAGTGGAATAAAAAAAAGTTTTTTTGCCCTGAATTGCCTTTGTAGGACAGGGTGCCCAGAAATAGCCTATTTCTAAATGTATGTTATGTGTCGCCATTCCTGTCAGCAGATGTGAAATAAGCAACTTGGAACTTTGTGAGACTACTAGTGTGAAAATAGTCATGCTCATGTTGAAACCTTCTATTTGCTTCAGGGAACTGCCGACAACAAGTGGCATTAATCCAGTTCCACAGCCAAGATCCACAACTTATAGCACCTCCAGTAGGGAAGAGAAAAATGGATATGAAGTGGCTCCAGGATTTGATCAGGTTCTTGAAGAAAAACGATACAAGGGAAGGCTCTCCTCAGGGTACCCTTCTGATGATATTCTAGAAACCAGATATGGTGGTCGCATTTCTCCGCCTCCTCGCCGACATTATGAAAGTCCATCAGAGTATCAACACACTGATTCAGGATATCCCTCTACATCACCAGTAAGAACAAAGCACATTCTACAATGTAGAGCTCTGTGGGTTTCACATAATTGTTTTAGTGTATGTATTGTTATAATGTTGTACAATTATCAATTAGTCTGCACAGCATGCTTGAGTTAATTATTTTTCAACTTCTTTTTAACTTTTTAGCCATCAAAAACAAACCAGTACAATGGATTTACGAAAGGTAGGTACACACTGTCAAAAACAACAACTACTGGAAATTCTTTCCCCCCTCCATCTTTTTAATATTTCCTCTATACACCTGGATACAATGAGGATTTGATCCTACCAAACAAAGTAAGAGTTAGGACATCTAGCCTCTGTGACCATGTTTGCATGACTGTGCAGGTTATTGGTCAATAGAGAGCTCATTACCTGATGTTTTTCATTTTGTGAATAATGTGTTTTGCATTTCATTCATGAACTTGTGTCAACATTGTGTAAGCCATACATGTAGTAACCTCAATTTGATTTTTTTTAAGGTGTATCCTCTGTAAATGGTACTTTTAGAGAGGACCATAGCTTTAACCGATCAAGTGACAGAGAGGTAAAGATATCATTTTTGTTTAAAAGGTCTTTTATTTACAAACATTTATATTCATTATTTGAACCTTTATCTATCCTTCATTTCTTTCCTTTGTCATTCTGAACAGATTGAGCTAAGAACAAAGATGGTTGAAGCAAAATATCATGAAGATAAACTCAAACTTCAACAGCAACATGACGTTGCAGTTCAAAAGGTATTCTAAGAATATTGCCCTTCTTAATTTAGATGTACACAATTAAGGCAAAATCACAAGTTAACTATAAATAATTGCGGTAAAGTAAGTTGTAAAGTTTAAAAAATTAAAAACCATCTTGATTTAAAAGTTTAAAAATGCGATGACTTTCGACATTCGTTTAACGTCATTATCAAGTCAAGAATTAGTAAAATGAGAATGAATATAAATGTAAAAGAATTCCTAGGAGACATGGGTAACAAAGTGAAAATATGCAAATAATTAAGTATTCACACACAGAGTCACATATTCACACGTAGAGTCACGTAAAGAGTTTGGCGTGAATAGAGTATTTCTGAGTATTTAACTCGGGGTTCAATTCCTTAATGAATAACATCTCAAAAATTAGACAATCCAACATTGATCTACATTTCTTTAGAACAGAAAATTGCATGCTTGTCGACCAAATCAGTCTTCACTGAATAGACGGTGTTGCTCAAGATGCCTCCTGATTGCAGAGTATTTGTTTAATGTGCTGGTGTAAATTTCGGGTGGTGTACCCGTCTGTGTCGCACAGATCACGCACAGATCACATTCAAATTTGTAAACCACACACTGGTTGTTGAGAATACAACAACAACAACAACAACAAATAAACTTTATTAATAATAACACTTAAAACGGAGAACATGCACAACTCGCATATAGCGTAAGCTAGTCGAGGCGAGTTGTGCAGGAAGAAAAAAAAATAAAAAATAAAAATAAACCAATTTGTAAGCTTCAAATAAAAGACTATAAATCACGACAGGAATGAACTACAAATAAAATACAGTCATTAGCATCCGGGGATAAATATGTTTACAGAATTGATTTTTAAAAGGTAGCTTAATAACCTAAACAAAATAAACAAACTAAACAGGCGAAGAGATTGACAGTGATTGACTACAAAAAGTTATGTAAAATATAAATTAATTTTAGATAGTAAATTAGGTGCCTCAATATAATCCTCCTCGCCTTCTAAAGCTGCCAATAAAGCTTTGCGAATTGATTTCTTGAATGCCATTTTTGGTTGATTACACACTTGCGATGGGAGACAATTCCACGCTTTCGCGCCAAAGCATGAAAAAGAGTTCTGCTGTTGATTTAAGCGTGAAAATTGAATATGATATTTGCCACTAGATGCAGCCCTCGTGTTATATGAATGAATCAAGCTGGTCTTGACAAATTTTTCAGATATATCTTTTGGAGCAGAGTTATTTGAGACATCATACATAGAGTGTAAAACAGCTTCAAAGTAAAGCTGGTGGATGGGTAATATTTTAGAAGAAATAAAAAAAGGAATAGCATGAGTTCTTGGATTTAGAAAATACATCAAGCGTAGTGCACGTTTTTGAAGTAGCAATAATTTATTAAGCAATAATTATTAATAATAATAATAATAATAATAATAATTTATTAAGCAATACTTTATTAAGATTTAGGGGGCAGTGAAATTTATTTAGATTTAGGGGGCAGTGAAATGACCCTTATGCCATGTGAGCATTATTTCTTTCTGTTAACATGTACAAAATCTAAATATGAGAAACACTTGTACGAAGAGAGCCTCTTCTTGTTTTCACTGGTCAATAAACTTTTTATTTGAAAAATTAAATAAACACAATTTCTGTTCACACATAAGGTCTAAGAGAAAAAGGGAGAGTGCTGACATACCTTCTTGTCTGATGGTTTTGCTTGACGTAAGAACCTAGATAAGTCAACAATCATTTTGGTTTTTCTTTGTCCTTGCAACTAACATCAATTAATGTAGTAAATGTAACATCAGCAATACATGTTATATGCCCTTTTCCTGTTTAATCGCAAGATTTTAGACAGAAAGAACATGGAGTTAGAGGAAGTAAAATCACACTATCGAAACAAGATCACTGAAATGGAGGCAGCTGCTAAAAAACAGGAAAGGAAAGGTAAGGATTAGGACTCCTAAAAACAGCTAGTTAGAATGTCAACTGAACTAAAAACTAAACCAATGTTTAGCAAGCTTTAGCACTCGCCCAGCTTATATAGAATTCTTGGCAACAGACATGCATCAAATGAATTTAATTACCATTAACCAATTTCTTTCTTTTCTTCAATTTTAACCTTGCTTTTGTGATGAAGCTTCTGGTACAATAGAGGGTTGAAACCATATAAGGGCTTAAACGTAACTTCTTTCTGTTAAGTTCACTGCTCTGGCGTTGTTTTTCATTAAGTTTCTCAGCTTGTTAGAGAAGCTCAAGCAATGAAGGAGCAAAGAGACACGCAAATAGCAGAACTAAAAACTCTAGCTGAGCAGAGTGGTGAAACAGCACAGCATGACTTCGAAAAAAAGGTCAGTTCTTACATTGTACGTGATTTAATTAACTTGTAAGGGCTAGATTATACTACAGACAGAACTCATCTAAGTTAAAAGGGAAGACTGCTTGAAGGATATTTCCAAACGCTAAAAATCACAGTCAAGTGTAACAATCTGAACATGATGACTATTAGTAGTCATTATCCCATCAGATTCAGTAAATGAAATTGAAAGTTTGGTGCCAAATTCTACCAATTTACCAATTTAGTGTCAGCGAAAGAGTTTTAATCAATTTTATATTTATATTTTTCTTAGTTGAATGACAAGATAGCTGAGTTTGAGCAAGAAAAGTTTGAGATGCAGAAACAACACACGCATAACATTCAAGAACTGCTGGACGAAACAAACCAGAGACTGCAAAAAATGGAAACTGAATACAACCAGCAAAATGCTACTACTGTAAGTAAACTAGTTAGCCCTGACTATTATTACCATAAATATTGTTTCCATTCACAGGACCTTCCACCACTAGCATAGTAACCGATGCTTAAGAGGACTAAACAGCTGTAACTGTTAAACAGAATGCTGGGTAGCCTGACATTGGACTGGCAACCTGTCCAGCAATTATCCTGGTCACTTCATGTGATAGAAAACAGGATGACATCCGATTACGTGCAACAGTGGACCTGAGTGTGACTTAAACTTTAGTACAGACTGTACATGTAGATGGTTGTCGCATCACTATAGGCTACTGCAGGGGTAGAAGTTTTGGTGGTAGAAGAGGCAAAGTTCTGTGATACAAGTACCTTGGCATAAAGCATGATGTAAGAAGTGTGGCAAGGCTTGAGCCCAGCATGTACTATGCACCAATGTCAATAAATGCTCACATTTCCCAAGCTGTCATTGTTCATTTTTTAGAGATTGGTCATTCAGGAATTGGAAACAAGAGTACAACAGCTAACTAAGGAATCAGAAGGACTGCAGAATTCCAGATCAAAGCTTGCTAAGGAAAAAGTAAGTCAGAGCAAGTGCCGTCTTTGACAAATCTTGATCAAATTAGTGATAGGAATTAGACCGAGTGGAGTACAATTCAGGGAGCAATAGCGCAAGTAATTCTGATTAGAAATTAGTCCCTTAATTTTATGACACAAGATTCAATTGCTTATACATGTACAACGAACTTCAGGATTAAAAATTTCTTTTGTGAGCTTCTTTTGAGCGAAAATGTTGGTAGCGCTTTTCATAAGTTTTGAATTATACTCAGGAAACCATTAAAGCGCTTGCAATAGACAACTTTCGATATATTAAAATTTAGCATGGCAGCGAGGCTTAGAGGACACAAACAAAAGAATGATCATGTTTATTCATTTCTTTTGTTTGTGTCCTCTAAGCCTCGCTATCAAGCTGAATTTTAGTATATCGAAAGTGGCCTATTGATATGTGAGTCACGTGGGCATCCAATTCCAAAAAGTTCAAATTGGATACTTGTATTTGGACATCCACATGATTGTATGCGGATTACGTGACTACTAATAATTATACAAGAAAAAATTATTGATTCTGATTGGCTGAGAGCAGTGCAGTTCAAGTGTGACACCAGTGCAAATTACACATGGTAATTCTGGATTATGATTGGCTTAAAGACATAGGAAATTTTCTAAGCCAACAATATCACGTAAAATGATTGTGAACATTTTGTGCAGAAACTTTGAAAAAAGTTTTTTGGAATGAGAAAAATGGCTTCAAGAAAGATCATCCGGCTCGTCCTCCACGCAATATTTTTAATATTTTTACTATTATTAACTAATCATATGGTCTTTCTCGTTCAATTTGGAATTAATTTGCACTTCGTGAGTTCTTCAAAAAGCTGAATTGCACTCACCGACTCACCGTAGCGGTTCAACTGGGCGGCATGATTGCCTTGAAAAACCCATGCCACCTTTTCATCTAATAAGAAGTAAAACCAAAATCCGTCATGACTCGTCCAGACACGTTTTTCTATACTTTGCGTCAGTTACATGTAATTACCTTGTGTTTTGATTGGTTCACTGTAATATATTTTCTGTGTGTTTTGTGATTGGTTAGCGTGATTATTTTGGTTTTGGTTTTATGACACTCAGTTGAAAACCGCTCAATTGAGGCTGTAGAACCAAACGTTCAGTGCTAGTAATCATGCAGTCATGGGGTATATTGCCAGTGCACTGTATCATTATTGTCAGCTTTGGTTTATTCAGTTATTTTTAAAATCTTTTTGAGGACATTTTCAATGGGTTTTATTTAATTTAACATATTAAAATTAGGGAAAAGTACGCGCAAAGTTATCATAACAACTTTTACAAATTGCCCGACTGTGACATTTCATGTAAAATCTGCCCCACAGATACCGGGACAGATACATGTGTGTCTAAAAAAAGTTTTCACAAAGTTGTGAAATAATGATAGCGTGATTTGACGGTCATTACATGTTTGTCAATATGTTAATGCGTTTCAAAGGCGTTGTGAAAAGTTAATCATTCCTGTATTTTTTTCAGGAGGAACTTGAACAACAGACAGCATCCTTATCTAGCGAATTACAAGAAACCAAGACAAGGTAAAGCTGATGTTTTTCTACTCTTTTTGTAAATGTTTGACAATATTTGATCAGTAGTTTGATGTTGACACATACTTAAGTGTGATACACTTTCTTCATCGGGGCTTTCAATACCAATTTTTATCATTTCGTGACAGCGGCAGCTTAATTATTTTTTTTCAGACAATGTCATTGTCCCGTTAAAATTTTTTGTCAGCATGCATAACTCTATTTTTTTGTGCGTGTGTGTGCTCTATATAGCCTGTCAAAAATGGAACGAGATCACTCACAAGCAATTAATGAACACAAGACAATGGTGAAGCAATTAAACAAGAAGACAGACACCAGCATAGAAGGCATGAAACAGCAACATTCAGCAGCAATTGCTAAGGTATAACAACTGTCTCTTAACTTGTAGTGTCACATGTTAAGCACCATCCATAACAGACGTAACATAGTGCGGAGCTAACGCGTGGAATATGATGTTTATGAGGGGCAAACGTAAAATAAGAAAATTAATAGGGCTGCAAAAGTTATCAACAAATAAGACAACAACTTTCCTTGCTATCTTTCAAAGATTTTCAACTACGAAGAATGAAAAGCTAGGGCAGAATGGCCCCGTGTTTTGCTGACATTTTTCTGCTGTGATTTCCCCACTTTTTTCGTCTCTTGTGTTTCTTTTTCTTTCTTTCTTTTCCTTTTTCTGCTCTATGACCTTAGTTCATCAAATTATAATGTTTAATTTGTTATAACGTTGGTGATGTTATTATTTTTAGGCCACAGACACTATAGCTGAACTGGAGTCACAGGTTAACCAACTGAAACAAGCCCTGCAAGACACTGAGTTTCAACGACAGAGACAAATCAGGGTATGGCTAATATTCTGTATTACCTGTTTGTTACAAGAGCTCATATGCTACCACTAGATGTTTTGAATGCTTTGCGGCCATAGTGTTCTTAGGCATTTGAAACAATAGATCTCGAAAACTTGGTTAGCTTCGCTATTTTTAGGACTTTGCAAAAGTAAAATACATGAAGAAACCTTGGGTTTGCTCGCTATACAAATATTTTGCTCCAAATTGAAATATCACATGTACAGTTTATCTCACTTGTAATGTATAAATCCTTTTATTAAAAACTGGATCATTGGATAATGCCATGCGAGAGTTTTCATTGGCTAAGCCATCATGGTATATGAGCCATTATAACATAGATTGGACCCTGCGCGCGCTCTGATTGGTCAAAAACCTATGTTTTATCAGAGAATAAAACATAGAAAAAGCGTGTTTTATTGTTTTGCGCGCGTAAAATGTATATTATAAAGCAAATGAAGAAGCCTAAGCCGTGTATTACACTGTGATAAAACACTCCAGGCATTTGAGAACACTCGAGAAATGTAGAAAACACTCGCCTGCGGCTCGTGCTTTCTACATTTCTCTCGTGTTCTCAAATGCCTGTCGTGTTTTATCACGGTGTAATACACGGCTTAGGCTTCTTTATTTGTTAATTATACCATGATCTACAAAAATGGCGAGCGTCTGCGTGATTTTTTTGGGCCTTTGTGTTTTTATTGTAGTCTAGTTTTCTATATTTGGGGGCGTTTTTAATAAAACAATTATTCCACTCGCGCTTGTTGGTTACGCGCTGAGTTGGCTATAATCATCTCATATCCAACGCGCGCTCATGGAATAATTGTTAAATATGTAGATAATATTGCAACATTTACAGAGGGTTCCACATAACTTTTGACGAACGGGTTCCGAAGTTGGCGACGAACTTGGCAATTTGATCACGTAATTACCAATCTTGTTACGAACTTCCCCACGAGGTTGGGAACTACGTTGCGAACTTCGCTACGATTTTGCGAACTTCTTGATCCAAAGTTATGGCCGATTTAGAAAATTGGATGTCTCTTTTTAGGGGCAAATTAGACCAGAAAACCTACGATTTCATTTTTCAAACTCTAGTCATCAACCAGTTCACATCAAGGCTTCAACTAAAGTTGCTGACATCAGAACAACTTGACTACATGTTTTTGCAGGATCTCGCGCTGGGAGCGAAAGCTCTTCTCGTATATCATGTCGATTTACTGAAGGATGAATCACCTTTACCAACGAAAACCAAAGAACGAAGGAAGGAAGTACATGGAAATGAGACTTCGTTTGCGTATTTTATTTCCTCCCTTTCCTGCCTCAACATGTCCTTTGCGAACGAAGTTGTCAACAATACTAGCTCTTTTCCGATTTCTGTTGGCCCTTCATCTTGTAGTCGGTTATCTACATTTTTTCCCGCACATTGTTTGGCAAAGCTTTACCTTGTCGGTTGAAAGGATTCATAATTATACCTCACGCTTCAGCAAACTTAAGTTTCCGAACTGTGGCTGCGGCGAAGTTTGCGTTGTAATTTCGAACTTCGCTGCGAAGTTCCCAACTTGATTTGCAACTACGTAATCACATTGTCAAGTTCGTCGCCAACTGCGGAAATTCCGAACAAACTTTGGAACCCGTTCGTCAAAAGTTATGTGAAACCCTATGTAAATATAGGAGATGGTTTCAGTAATCGTTTTGATAGCGATGTAATTTTAAGCAAAATGATCGGTTTGGCTTCTGCTCCTGCTGACAGAGCTTGCTGTTTTTTAGCAGCTTCAATAATCATAAGTAACCTGCAGAACTATATATGTTGTTAGTCATTGACATAATCAATGTCTATGAAGCGTTTTCATGACTTCTTTAACAGGAGTTGGAATCTACCCACAAACAAGAAAAGTTGAACTTAGAACATTTGCACGAGAAAAAGGTGGGTATCAATTTTCTTGTCACTGTCTTCATTTGTAAGACAGAGGAAATCATACTACTCAGGCCGGGAGAGGTGTAGGAATCTAACAGTTCTCTTACACGTACAAAGTGTAATCTTTTATTATCTTTTATCTGGACCACAATGTAAAATACAGGATTAACCGGTCATTTGTGTCAGTTAGTTGTTAGTTGATAAACAAGTTCTGACTTTTTATTAAGCTTTCCGGCAAAAATTTCTTTGAAAGTACACACTCAGGCGTCTCTAGTGGAGCCTCACTTTCTGAAAATCGGACTGCCCTAGATTCCAACTGAAACTTTTGTTTTGACGGTGTGTACTATAGAGATTATAACCTGTTAGTGTAGTATCGTTTTGTGATGTGTTTAAACGCGTTTCGACTCGACCGTCATCCATCTCTCACGTCTGTTCAAGAACTGCATGACTGTTCAAGAACTGACACTCAGAGGCAGACGTAATTCAGCTCTGGGAATTTATTGTCATGTGAACACAGTGTTCTCGAGTCTGTGAGAGTGGTGAAAGGCAGCTTGCATTCGCAAGATATGTTTCCCGTAGTTGATCATTTCATTTAATTTCATTTCTCGTCTCTACTTATCAATGTAAGCTGAAGGTAGATGTGAATATAATTCAACAAAGTGAATCTTCCTGGTATTTATTGAACCTGATCTTAGATTCGAGGAATTCAAGCAGAGCTTGATCAAGGAGAAGCAGAATCTGACAAGCGAATAAGAAAGTTGGAGACATTGCTGAAGTAAGCTTTTACGAGTTTTTTGTAGTTTCCGATATCCAACAGGTTGTCATAAGTTGAGCGTGAGAAAAAAAATAAGGGCCGATAAAAGAAGTTTTTATTTGACTTTGCTTTCAGCTTGTTGTCGCTTACAAAGTGCTATAACCAATCAGAAAAATTATACTGTTTGTCACAACTAATCATAACCAAAGTCAATCGTGTTCGTTGCTTACACGCGTTTTTCCGCGTTTGGCACTCACTGCATGTTTTCCCGCGCTGGGCACCGCTTGCGTCTTCCAGATTGGTGGATGTTTGTTTTAACTGGAACCAATCAAGCAAGTGTGGTCTTAGTTTGTCTTAAGATTTAAAAGGCTGAGGAGTTTCCCTGGCTGTCATTTGACGCTTTACCTTACTTTCCTTTAGGGAACGTGAAGATCAAATCCAAAAGCTGTCTGAAGTTCAAAAACAGCAGGCACAACAGGCTGAGCATGCGCTGGAGGATTTTAAAAGTCAAGTGGAGAGGAACTCGGGGCGAATGTTTGATGAAATGAAAGCCCAGGTGCAGTTTCCATTCTGACGGCTCACTGAACATACAGTCTGTAGCATACATCCCTGCATCCGCCGTAAATACTGAAATGACTGATCGTCCTAATACGGCCTGAGGTCATTCTAATCGTTAAATCATTTTGCCAGCAAGCAAAAGAGAGGGAGTAAAATTGTCGCGTGTAAATTTCAATGTTCCCAAGGAGCAAAAAGTTTCTCAAAATGTGATAAAATAAATATTTATGTCTTACTACCTGTTTTGGTTGTTCACTGAGAACGTTTGAATTCTTTAGATGGAGAAAGTTGAGGAAGATCTGGCCCGTTCAAAGAGTCTTCGTGAAAAGCAAGCCAAGGAGTTTAGTCGGCAGCTGGAAGATCTCAAAATCAAACACGAGAAAGAGGTTTGCTCGATTTTTTTGTCAGGAAATGTCTTCTGAAGGACTGTCTTCCAAGTCTTCTTATTCGAGAGAGTACAAGTAGTTTTTTTCCCAGAGTCTTCTCATCGTAATTTCGTTTTGAAGCATATTGTTCAGTTGTAATTAGTTCCCCGCCGTTTTGTGTTTTAACCAAGAAAAGCGAAGAAATGGACTTCTCAGTAAATCTCAGCAAATCGGATACAAGACTTGAGCCAATAGCCCTTTTCACGGTTAATTTTTCTCATTTGCATTACAATGTAATCAACGTGAATGCGAGGCAATTTCGGGCTAAAAAAGCGAAATAGCCCGAAATTGCCTCGCATACATGCTAGATTTTATTGTAATGCAAATGAGGAAAGCTAAGCGTGAAAAGGGCTATTCACTGCTCCTTATACACTTATTAGTTATACTATATTGTTACTTTAGGTTCTCACTATGATATTTCGATAATTTGCACTTAAAATGAAACTGTTGCAATGATATAAATTACAAGCAAGTCTCAAACCTCGCCCGAGAAATCCGCATGGACTTATTCTGTCTCGAGCAGGAAAACTGGTTGCATTTATTACTGAGAGTTTTCTCTCTTTTTTGCGTACAATCAGTCAGAAGGACAATCCAAGATTTCACTTTAACGATATGAGAAACGTTTTTTTCTTGTTTCAGATCGCAGAGCTAAACATTCGACACGAACAGGAGAAGGCGCAGACCCTGAGGGCTCATCAAATAGAAAGAGACTCGTCACTGAAAGAACACGAGCAAGATAAGGTTAGTAAAGTACCACCCTGCCATGCATGTTTTCAGACATTTACCATTTGTAATTACGTTTAGCGGACGAGATCACGGTAACGGCGTTCTTAGTTGACTGTAGCCAAACAACACTTCGAAACACTCGACCCGGCACTTGTGTGAGACTGGGAATACCGAGCTCTCTCGTTCCAGAGCGGATTGCGCTGTTATTGCAGTTTGCAATGACACTGCTAGCATTTTCGTCTGGCATTGATTAAGCCGTAGAGTACCTTACTCTCACAAGTTACTGTTGTTCAAGAGTGGTAATCTTAGGAGGTGCCATATGAGTTCTACACGGAGTATGTTTTATTGACAAAAACGTTTCAACCCCAGAGAGGACAAAAACGTCACTTTGTTCTGAACGCTTCATGTCTTTCATTGTCCGTGGTTTACACCCAAAGGAGGTTGTTGAATGATTGTTTTGGTTTTCATCGTTTAGGAGATGCAGTTGGAGAAACTCCGTCATAAAATGCTTGAACACGAAACCCAGACCCGAAACAGATCAAACAAAGACGCTAAGGTAACAAACATGTCAAGGTGTTGATCTTCCCACTTCTCGTTTGTCCTTGTGACTTGTAAAGCACTTTGTTTATGATGTGACAATGAGGCTGGTGCTAAAAGACATGGATATACTTTAAAACGTGTAATAAATCTTTGAAAGCTCATCTACAATTCCACACTGTCACGGTTCTAACTTTTATTCTTCGCAGACTATTGCTGAGTTTGGAGCAGCAAGTGCGGGAGTTACGAGAGGAGGTAAGTTTAGTAAAGTAGCGTCCGCTTGCAGGGGTGCCTTACTAAGTTAATTTGATGGTATTGTCATGCCGCTCACATAGCTGTCCTGTGATATATATTGGGCTTGTAACGTCCTCAAAGGAAATTTGTCAAGGCTTCGCTATTTATGTTTTAGTTCTTAGTCCAAGGCACGTGAGTTTTCAGATGTGCCTACTCTTCCCACGGTGTACATATGAGTACCAGTGACAATTTTGGATTGTAACACTAGTGTTGGTGTTTTGGTAGGGAAGAATCCCAATAGGACTAACACGCCTTCCAGTGGGGTAGCAATCCTCCGTTGTCCCCATGCTGTGACTGAGGTAACACGTCCGTTGTAAAATGTCTTTGTTAACTGTCAGCTCATCAGGCGAATTCAACGCACCAAATACACAGCTGATGGAACTAAGCCTGTTGAGGAGAAGAAGGAGAAACCAACCTACAAGCGAACAGGACGAAAACTTGCGTGAGTTGTTGAAAAAGTGATTAGCAGACGTCTCGCCCAACTACGGACCGGTAATGTAATCTTACATAGAAAATCAGATTTGAGCAAGGATTGGACCCAGTGATTTTGATGACAGTATCGGGGAGAACAACTCTGCCTTGAAACAAAAACGATTAGGAGAACTTTGTGAATACAGTTTAAACTAAGATGTTCCCACCCTTCTCTCGTTTGCGAATCAGACGGCCTGCTCCGATAATGTTGTTCGCGTTCAGTGAATGTTCCCGGTTTGTTGACTTGTCCCT
>JAHPZR010012074.1:0-22845 GCA_019787425.1 Platygyra sinensis
TCTGTCCTGATTGACCAAAAACGTGGACTCCGGAACTCCGGGCTTGAAGGTCGACGACAGTCGACCGTCAAAGCCCAGTGGTGTCTAAAAAAAATTGAGGGGGGGGCTGCGTCATGCGACCTTTGGCGGCAGTTAAGCCCAGGCCTTGGTCTAGCACCTAGGGAGCCCAGGCTCAGCTGTTGAAATTTCAGGCCCGCTAAGGGAGGGTGGGGTTGTTCAGTGTTTTGCCTTGTTTCAACAAAGACTGTGCTCTGCTTTTAGGGGTCAGTACTGGGTTCTTGATCTTTGGCTTATTGGCAGGTGGCCTTAGCAGCCGGCTCTGCCTCCTGGGAGCTTTCAGCCTTGACCGTCCTACGTGACATTCATCTGGGGAGGAGTACCTGTGGGTTCTGGTGGGGGGCCCCTCAAAACATGTCCACATAACAGGGGGAGCGGCAGGGTGGGGGAAATAGCCTGGAGTGCATTTGGCTTTCCAAGGCGATCTTTTGCTAAATCAGGTACAGATATCACAAATTAATTTAAGAAATAGGAAACACATGGTGACCGTGTTTCTATTGAGTTATTACCAACACGAGTGGAAGTTTGGGAGAACGAGAACATGCTGTGGGAACACGAAGCCGCAGGCGAGTGTGTCCACAGCTTTTTCGAGTTTCTCCCAAACTTCACGAGTGTTTGTATAACTCGATAGAAACACAGGAGTCATGTTTTCTATTTCTTTTAGAAAACACCACGACGAGAAAAAGGAAAACAACTTGTTAACTTTGATTATCAAGATGTAAATTCTCTTTGTCACGCCCATCACTACGTCAACAGCGCGCTCGCTAGTTCTGTGTCTCCATTCGAGTTATACAAACACAATTTTTAGCCAATCATACGCGTGCTTTCTTAGGACTGTTTTCTAATTGTATATACATGTATATTTAGAAAACAGCCCTAAGAAAATATGCACCCTGATTGGTAAAAAAAAGTGTTTCTATCTTAATAGAAACAGAACTAGCATGAGCTGTTGACATAACGATGGTGCAAGTGAAGAGAATTTACATTTTGATGATCAGAGTAAACAAGTTGTTCTCCCCTTTTTTGTCTTGGTGTTTTCTAAAAGGAATAGAAAACATGTTCTCTGTGTTTCTATCGAGTTATTGAAACACTTAATTGTGAAAGTTTGGGAGCAGCTTCTCTTAAACTTCCCCTTGCGTTTCCATAACTTGATAGAAAAATGGTACACGTTTTCTATTTCTTAAATATATATTGAATCTGGAAACTGCCACTTAAAACAAACATTTAATAGGTATGTCAGGCATCTTTGAAAGCAATTGATCTCCAGGGAGAGAAAACCCTGAAATGCCTACTATGTCAGTTAATGTTCAAAACATCTAAGCTTATAATTTAACCTACTACATATTGAAATTTTAGAACAAAACAAATCAACCCATTCTAATAAATGAGATCTTTGATCCATATGCCATCAGCCAACTTGAAAACTGTTTTAAAAAAGCACTTTACCAATTTTGCTTTGCTCAGTATTAATAATTCCAACATTATCAGGCACGGATCCATATTGGTTTCCGTTTTATGGAAATCAGTCAGAATTTTCATAATAAAAAAAAAAGGTATGTATATATTTTTTATAAAAGTTAACTGCAAGTTGAATCTAGAAAATACGTTTGACGTTTATTGTTTATTTATCCTTTTTTTTGGCAATTACTGGAAATAGACAAGGGTCATAGATACATTCTGGCGGCAAAATTTTACAGCTGGGAAAACACTAGTCTCCTGACACGGTCATGCCATCACATCATCGCCACAGGCACCTCGACCAAAATTAGATTTCCCTGGTAATTCTGCTTCTCAGTTCGTTTTTTTTTGCCTTGCTGCACATTCATTACAACATGGACATTGACTTTGATGAAATAATTCGCAGATTTGCAAGGCGTCATCCAAGGAGAATGGAACTGGCAAATATATTGTCTGACTCAAAAAGCCAGGAAAGGGCACTTTAGGCACATGTAGTTAAAACTGAAAAAATGTCCCATGGGAGCATACCCCAGGACTCCCCTAGGAGCTTGTGCCTTTGGCTCATTTTGCAGTAAATCGGTCCACATTTTTCCTTGATCCGTGCCTGATGAGATTATATATTCATTTACTATATGTTTACTCTTTCCTCTTTTATACCAGTTTTCTTTTTATGCTAAAATAAATGTACTTAATTAATTAGTTTGCTATAATTTGCCCTTTCCACTTCTTTTTCACTGAATCTATTTTCGTTAAATATATTGTAATCTTGTTTATTAAGTGCGAAAATAAAAAATAACAAAACATACAAATCTTTGAAGTAATGCTGTTTTGTTTTCTTTGATGGTTTCCAATATAACATCCTATAAATAAACCTGAGCCAGCTTTCATGCGATCTGACAATATTGCGAAATTCCCAGAAGTGTTACATAGAAAGTGTTAATCTAGCTTTGTTAGAAGAGTGAAATATCTCATCGACGATTTGCATAAAACTGCTATACCTTATGTTAATTTAGAACATGTTCACCAAGGTGTTAGTTCAAAACAATTCATAAACTATGAAAGGAATTCATCTGTTGTGATAATTTGTGTGAAACATCGTGAGGTAGTGATCTGTTTCGGATTTAATTTCGTTCGGTCCTCGAATTGTTTATTTAACGCCACAATACTAAAGACTTCTCTATTCGCTGCATTATAAGAACAAAGCAATTAGGCCAATGAAGCTTTAATAGTTCATTAATGAACGAAGCAAATCAAATAATAAAGAGTAAACTTCAACGCAATTAAGTTACGACACAACCTTCGAATCCTAAAATTTCCAAATGTTCTGAAACATTGCAGAAGCGACTTACGCAAGAAATATAAAATTCATAATTTTGCTGGTTTACGTACTTGAGGCCGTTTTTTCTGACCATTTGTCGATGTTGAAATCGGCTTGCCACCCGTTAGAGCCGCGAGCGTAATAAACAACAACAGCTCGCAAACGAGAAGAACCTCTGAAAGCATCTTTCTTCCTGGCGAATCAACAAGACCACTGCGACTTGATGTGCTGCGGGTACTGGGCCTACGTCCTTTCATTCTGTACAACTGTAGCTGACTTGCAAAATCGCAAACTTGAAGGTAAACACTGTAGCTGAAATGCTACTGCCAAGTGCACAAGCAACCTCGGACAAAGATGCAAATGTTGACGTTCCGAGGTCGTAGCTGTGTTGTTATCTGTTACCTGCACATACTTGTACAAGAATTGCAGTATCACAGTAGTGTAGAATTTCACTAATGACGTCAATACGGGGACCGCAAGATCAATGCCCTGGCTTGTATGCAGTATTAAATAGTCAATATCAATCGACACCTTCTTTCCTGACAGTAAAATGTTGTGCTAGCTGAGCACTTGAGCGATCAGAAAATTAAAATACAAAAGGACATCACGAAAATGTCAAGATGGGGTATTTTAAGCACCTCATGTGTCGTTCACGTGCATCCGTTCACGTGAATCCGGCTCGTGCTCACTATTATGATTTAACACATTTTTTTAGTCCCGTGATAGATTATTTTTCTCCCGTCAGGCAAGTTAAAAACTTGAGAACGATGTCAAGTTTTTTTTCATCCCTTTACAAGGCTTTACATGTTACATAATCACTTCGAATCTAGACTTAAAGATCGAGTTATATCCATACCTCAAACCTGTGCGAGGTATACGGTATAACACAGCGTGACAGCGTGACAAAGCTCTTAAACCATTGCGTTATATGATACCGACAAAGTTGTTTTTGCATTGCGCATTTATAAGTCTTGGAATATTTGTTTAAAAAGAGCGCTAAAAACTGTTTGTATTATCTAAAGGCAGGAAAGGTTAGGTAGGGAAATTATCGATGAAAAATCGCCCTAAATTTGCCCACTAAACGAAGCAAATAATTGATTCACTTCGATTCTTGACGGAGTGACTATTTCAGAATGAATAACACACATCACAGATTTTAAAACTAATCACGAAGCTATGAAGAAAAAAATAATTTTCTACAAAAGTATAATTAAGTAGGAAATTCTTGTCAACTTAAAACGCCCGTGTACGCTTGATATTAAATATTCATATTTTGTGTGACTAGAATCAAAGTGAAGGTTGCATTTTGATTTTGTAAAGAAAACTTCGAGCTAAAGATTTGAAATGTTTTTAAAATCAACTATGGTTGAACATCGAATTATGTAACAAACGGAAAACGTAACTCTTCATTCATTCATTTTCTCAGACTATTGTCAGAGTCGACACTGATTAACTCACTGCGGGCTCGACATGGCTCCTTCATAATTTTTGTACAATTCTTAGAAAAGTGTATTTGTTAACCTTTATGGCTCCTGGTGTGCAGAAAGATCTGTAAGGAGACTTATGGCATCTCTTCTTCATCGAAATTAAAATAAACTACCACAGCGACACGCACACGGAAGAGAAAAGAAGCATCCCTTCTTCAAAAACACAAAAACACACTCACCTCGCTGGTGTAGTAAAATAATCAATCGACTAGCGGCTGTACACAGGCTACGAAATACAACTCCTTGTTGATCGGGAAAATCTGGATGAATGCTCAGCTTTTATAGACTAGCAGCAGCCTTTAGTGGGCGATGTAAAAAGTCTGACAACACGCCAAATATTCAGCTTTTTATATGGTAGCGATTTGTCGTCATGCCAGACCATCAGTTTACCACCGGTTGACACACCCCCGACACACCATCAACCGGGACCAATCAAAATGCTTCGTTATATTTCAAACACGTGCAACTGCACTGGACTGGTTTTCCTGATCACATGGAGTAATTGTTGTCTACGGTATGATCCACCAATTCTATTTCTTCTTTAAGCCTCGTGTTATCAGAATTTTTTAAAAAAAATATCTAAGTTGCCTGATAGGGTTGATCTCGGATTCAAGTAATGAAAACAATTGCATTTTTTTGGAGGTGGATGTGCAATGCAGTATTTTTATGAGGTCCTCTGCATTCCGTCTACAAACCTTCATCTTATGTCGGTAGAAATGGAATAAGATACCTTACGTCGTGGACGTTCAAGATGGCGCTTTACACAGCTGTCCACGATTTGCAAGTATATCTACAGGGTATCTACACAACTGTGGTCTTTGCCCGGGGTCTTCGTCCTTTAATATGCAGTTCTGTACCCAGAACATTTCGATTGATCCATCAACGATTTTCTCAGATCACTGATGGGCTCCTGAGCAGGTTAAAAAAGAAATGCTTTTTAATATTCCTTGCCGTCATCCTTCATTCTCAAACTACCACCTAACTAAGTTATTTTTACCAGGAACTTTTCCAGTTGCGAAACTTGAGCATAATTTCTTTTGTGATGTTCTCCTTAGAATAGTTGAGGGGAGGGGAGGGTTAGAGGTTGTCCTTTCAGTTTACAGTGACTAATCAGCTTTACTCTGCTCTACAAATCAGTGTAGCATACCGTGCAAGACCCATGCAAGAACCTTGGGCAAACACGTGCAAACCACAGTGTGTACATCGAACATAAGTGTGCAAAGTTTGCGAGTGCTATCTCAGCAGACTTGCTGAAGTAATGTTTAGGCTGACCGGTGTGCAATAGGCTAGCTACCAAGTGAGCCCTGCCAACCAGAAATCCTTACTGTGTCTAGGAAAAGGCATCAAACCATCTTAGCTAACTTGTAGGCTAACCAATTTCGGTAAACCAGACTGTTATATATCATATAGGCTTATCGCAAGGGCTTGCTTTGTGCAGACATGGTAAATCACATTGGCGCATTCTGAGGGCAAAACAACATCCTCTTCATGTATCTATGTTAAATAACCATTTTTAGCGAGCTTTTACAGCCGGCCAGGATATTGAATTCATTTTAATCGAAGAATTATCCGCTAATCAGAAAGTGAGATGAAACCAGCTCTCTCGTCCAGTGTTCCGTCAAACCAGGAGGAACTGCCATCTGATACAAATTCAGTTACGGAGGTCGTTTTACGTTTTATTTGTTACTGGCGGAGAAACCTATGGATGAATGAATGATAATGAATACCTGAATGAACTGAATACCTTTATTTAAGTGTCAGACTAAAATAGCAGTAGATAACCACTAAATGGGGACACTATAAAATAAATTGAAAATGACTAAATCTATATATTAATTAAAAAAAAAAAAAAAAAAAAAAAAAAACAAAATGCTAATTGAGCTTGAAATTCTAAGATTGGTTAACATGCTAAAATATTTACAATATGTACAAGATAAAATTTATAACTGTTGGATCGTTAAAAACTTTTTTTTTACATTAAGTACTGCATAAAATACAGTTGGTACAGTGATTATCGGTCAGTAAAGTATTTAGATCAATCTTACGGATATTTATCTTGAAAGATGATAATGTTGGCAGTTCTCTAATGTTCTTAGGTACAATATTCCATAACTTAGGTCCAGTGTATCTGATAGAGTGCTTACCATATGTTGCTGTATTAAATCTAGGAATAACAAATTCTTTGTTACGTAAGGCATATTTCGTATCAGACCTCCGAAATAGGTCAGCAATATACTTAGGACATATATTATTCTTGACCTGTACATGAGAGTAGCCATGTCCTGTAACCTTCTGTTATATATATTGACTGGTTTTTATTGTGCGTATGCTGCAAGACTCTAAAAGAAGTTACGTAAGTCTCAAGCCCCAGTTATATGGTCTCGGGTACACGAGACAACCCTCCCCAAGAGGCAACTTAATCAAGCGTCTATGTGTGAAAAAGTAGTTCCACAGGCAAAGTTGACCCTGCATGATTATTCATTCGATCACAGTGCATTTTGCCGAGTTAATTTTCACTTTTTTGATACAGATTTCTTCTTACATGTAAATTCTAATAATCTAGGCATTACGTCTCACTCGCTACGCCGAGAGTTGTCCCGGTTAGGCCAAAGCGAGCCAAGCGTTTATACGAAGAAAAATTGTCCCGCTTGCCAGGATTACCCCAAATGCCGAGGCGAGACAACTCGCCCACCTGAGTTGTCTTGGCCCCCCGAGAAGGGTTCGCGATGCTAATGTAAACGGTTGGTTCAATTTTGCAAAGAAATAAGCTAAAACTTACCTCGGCCAGGATAACTCGGAGGGATGGATGTCTCGGATACCGAGACTATACAAATAGGGCCTCAGTGCTTTTTGGAGGAACGTCTAAAAAAGGAATAGATATTGGTTTTCTTCACTAGTAACTTTTTATTTTGTCTAGTTTTTATTTGTAATGGCAATACACAAAACTGTAAACTGTCACAGTGTAGTAGAGAACACGGCCTCCACAGTTCCCTCAGTGCAAGGACTTATAGAGCTCTCGGACTTCATAAACAAGTGAAAAAAACTCCAAATTTCACGGACAAGTAGGTACACAAACAAATTGGATTTCGAAAACTGATCACGCAGTCTGGAAATATGTCTGAGTGATATTGCGTTTTTGCGCTCTGAGAATAGTCACAAGGCGTGCGACGTTGAGCAACTGAACTCCCTGTGAACTCTTAAGAAAGGCATTGATTGAAATAAACACGCCTGGCTTGCTACAAAGAAATCGTAAATTTACCGGGCCGGAACTGAAAATTCTACTGCATTGGTAGTTATAGTACGACTAAACAAATAGTTTATACTTTTAGAGCCGATGAAACGAAAGTTATTTTCTAGACGATCTTGTTGAACCAAGCCTTCCAAACACTTGATGAACTGGGTGTAAATAAACGCCTGTTTCATTCACGTTTCTCTCCTCATAATCAAAGCCAATTGCTGTTTTCTCAAGGTTAGAGTAATGCTACTGAGCGAACTCGAGAATCTCTTTATCCTTTAACGACAACAATTTTGTTTTCATATTCCAAGAAAGTCTGGGAAAAGAGCAATTGATCCCTTTAGGGTTCTCCGCTCCGGGGCTTACAAAATAGGTTGAGTTTGTCTGGACAGTTTTGAGGTGATTTCTTCTGTTTCAGTTCAGCAAGACGAAAACAGGACTGACGAGTTTCTGGTATGGTGCATCGTTGTGCAACGTTCTTGATTGCCAGGCTAGCATAGTATACTCCACGCCCCGATATGAAGAAAATTGGGATCAAAATTCCTCCTAACAACACCGCATATAGTACCCTACAGAAAAAAAAAAAGGGTAAGCAAAACAATTGGTAATTGTAATTGGTAATTGCACGAATGGACACTCCCCTTGGGGCTTTTCAGGACCAATTTTACAATGTTTCCTCAGGCTATTTGGTGAGATCGGACGTCAGCTTATATAAGGCGCCTCAGGCTGCCGCTATCAGTCCATTATTGATCTCAACCGCCCGACCCATACATGTAGAGATAGACCACGACACCGGGAACTACGTCCCCTACTCTTTTCGACAAGTGCGTGGGTTCTTTAACGTCCCCTGCTAACCATGAAACACTGAAGATGCAGGAGACGGGGCCTACGGTTTATAGTCGTTATCCGAGAAGACTTGAATGTCTAACCATTTGAAGATATAATTACAAAGGCAGCACATTCTCCTCAGTTATTTTAAGACCCTGAGTGTTGGTCGATCTAGGGCTCGAACCCTCGACCTCCCGCCACAGCAGACTGGCGCCCTACCAACTGAGCTAACCAGGCGGCGGTTTAAGGTCGAGAGACCGAAAATCTAGAAACGTGTAGGGCTGTCCACTCCTATTTTACACGTGTATGGTCAAAAAGAATGATGTCCGATCCAATGACACAGTTCAATGCCGTGAAGCTTGATTCTATGAGTTTTTGGGAAAAGTCAGAACAAGTTTCTTTTCTGAGAAGAAATGAAACGCGTGAAAACTCTGGGCAGACAACGACAATCCGCAATCCCGCGCGTTTTCAGTCCGTGGTGTCCGGTGTCCGAGGCTCTCTGGGATCGCGATTGTCGAGAGATTGCCCCACACGATGGAACAAAAGACTGTCCTTCCTGTAAACTTTGTGTGTGTTTCTTTTTTCATAGAAAAACGGATCGTTTTCACCAAATCGCAAGATGTTTCGCTTGTCTGATGTAGAAGCTTAAATATGTTCACTACTTTGCTTTTAATGTTAGTTTGTCTTGTGTCAGTCTCGATGTCATCACTGGGTGTGCAGTAATTAAGGTTATCTTTGTGTAGGAGGTTTATAGTTTTTCGCAATGGCCTCCATCGGTGGTCATGTTTGGGGTTTGCCCACAGACTTTGTTTGGGCCTTCCCTGAAGTTCCTGTTTTCGCGAAGTTCTTGAAGGCTTAGTGTTCTACGCGTTATATCGAGTGGTTTCCTATTATTCGCGGGAGTCGCATGAAGTGTTTGGGTGAGTTTCCTGTAAAGATCTTAATCCTCCAAGGTCAGTTGTCCCGTGTACCAACACATATTGCGTGTGCATTTGTTAATCAGTTAGTGACAGCCTGCGTGGCGGGCGTCCGAAGAGGAAGGAAAAGGGAAAGACGAGCGGGCGAAGCGCTGGATCGCGTTAAGTTAGTAAAGGAGATTGCCGAGCAAGTCACAAGTGAGAATCAGTCAATAAAGACTAGATTGCAATCACCTCTCGCAACTTGTTGCCAAGCGCCCCAATACTTGTATTGAAAAAAAACAGTCAGCTTTGGCATGCTTTAGTTGTTATTTCAAACCCCAAACAGTGTACCTGTATAACATATCATAAAGATTCTACCCCAATCCAATGTTCCGCCTCCCATAATGGTCTTATTTCTTCAAACCTTTCAAATCGTAGAAGTCCCTTATTTTTTATTTTTCAAGTATTCGGGAAACATCCGAGAGTGTAACTAAATGAGGACAATCTCAGAATAGGTGTAGGAGTGGTCTAACCCCTGCGGTTCACTCCCGGTTTGTGTTGAGGCAGTGACCTTGGACGGGTACGCCCCCCCGCTTTTTAGAAATTTTCCCCTGCAGAATATAAACGGACGGAAACTTAAGCCATAGTGTTATGGTTCATGTGTGGATTTTTCATTCCCAGTCCTTAAAAATATTTAACTGTGGAGTTTTTCGCTGAATTGTCGCCCCTCATTTAACATTCAATAATACGTGATTAACGTTTGTAGCCTGAGACTTTTGTTTTCCTGCCCAAAGGTACGTTAACATGAACCTCTTGTTTTTTCTCGAAAAAAACACATGGAAGATGTGCTTGTCTTTTGTTTTTATTACCCACTGGCCCAGGCAAACGGGGGGGGGGGGGAAAGAAAGTTCAATGTCGGACGAAGAAAGGAAAGAGGAACGACTTGTTTTTAATAATCCCCCGCAAAATTTGTTTTTCACGTGTTAAACCAAGAATTCAGTTAAATTTTATCGAACACCTTTTTAACCCCGCTACCCTTAAAGGGAAACGGGAAGTGGCCTCTAGGGGATCAGCCACACCCCAAATGACCATCATTTGTTGGGCGCCGCTTTACGGTCGGACGTTTGGGCGCAAAGCCTAGTAAAGGGTTTACTTATGAAAAATAAAAAGTTAAGGTTAGTTCCGAAGGTGTAGCGCCCTATTGGCAAAGTAATAACCACCGAGACCTTAATAGGGGTTCGTCAGGAAATAAGCGCATCAAACTTTAGTTGGAATTTATTTCAATTACAAACACGCTTCAAGGCGGCGACTTGTGTTTCAACATCATACTTGAGGACTACGTATCACTGTTTTCTTAATTAACTTGTTAAGACAATACTTATAAATAACCTTTAAAAAATCACACGCCCGTTCTACAACGCCGTTTCTAGTGTTTACCATCGGATCAGTTCGTGAACATAAAACCACATCAGAGAAACCCACATCATGGTAAATGTGCGCTTGAATTTTAATTTTAATTACTTAAGGTTTTGTAACTTTAGATGCCATGATAATTTATATGCCTACCATTTTATTGTACCTATTTTACTGTTCTTTCTTAATATTAATTTGTAGCGAAAAAACCTGCGAAATAGCTATAGCTAAGCGTTCTCCCAACGTTAAATAAAGATGTATGTATGTATGTAACAATATTTTCATCTGTCGTCACTTTCAATTCGGACTGTTATCTGCATGGCTTTTCCTTAAAATAAAGCCAAAACTACCTGTGTTATGTTAAGCAGTTCACGTTTCACATTTCTTACTTAGCTTAAAATTCACCATCTTTATTCACTTAGCACACTCACGACGACTTCGACAGCGCTGATCCTAGCAGTATACTCATACATGAGTTCTCGTAAGTTCACTAGCTCATAGCATCTGGTGGTGTTCGGGAGGTCGACTCCTATCGGGTGATTTCGTTTTCCCTATCCTGGTGTCGGGAGGAAAGGGCTGCTCACTTGTTCATGTTGAGCAGTTCAGTTTTTTCACATCACGTGTATTAAACTTTGGAGCGGGAAATAGTAAAACCTCATCGGTGCGGGACCTGAAGGTGGCTGCTAAACAGTGGTTTTACTTAGGGAAAGTTCATTTAATCTGACAAGGGGGGAGGGGGATGAAGATTTTGAAACTCGAAGCTTGAAACTTTAGCAGCCCCCCTCGCTAGTGGTTCAATTTTTTTAGAGCCCCCCCTCAATATCGTTCATCTCCCCCCCCCCCCCCCCCCCCCCCTTGTCATATTAAATGAACTTTCCCTTATGATATTTTAATGACAATACTCTCAGGACTTTGATATCCGGCCGCCTAATAGGCTTTCGACTGTAGTCAAGGCATAAACACCTTCTGTTCCACACAGACAGATATCGCTATACACAGTGAGATCTATATATGAACTTTTTCTTCTGCTTCATAGAGGACAATTAAAGGAAGAAAATAACGCACAAGTGTAGTTTAGAAACAGTTGATATTTCTTGAACCAAGCTAGGAAAAAATTCGCAGTCACAGCAGTGTTCACGCGTACAGTGTATGACATGTTAGCTTTCTACCAAAAAGAAAAGTATGATCTTGAATGAAATGTATCGTCCACCAAAAATGTAGTCGACATTAACGCAAATTTATTCTGCGCATGCGTAGAGAGCAAATACTGGTTTTGTTCTAAAGAGAAAGGTACCACAAGGATTACCACAAATATATAGCTGTGTCAAGTTACCAATGAAGTAACGTACATTTGTAGATCCCTATCCCATCCTACCCCCTAGCTGCAAGCCTTATTAATTGAAATTAATTAATTTAACAAACATTGAAGTTTACACTTAACTGGCTTAGTGGATAGCAGCCCCTAAACCACCAAAAGACTGACTGTCTTTTTGAAAACCTCTAACCTCGATCAATAATATTTGTGTGAACTGGTGAAAAGACATGTCCAACGATAGCCACCCTCTTGACATTAAAATCAGTTTAAGCAGCTACCATCTTGGGTTGTTTTCTGTGGCTTCATCATATTTGTGGAAAGCTCATCCTTTAAAAATTTGACCTTGTGATTCCCTACATGAGTTCATATGTAAATTCCCTTGAATTCTTTTATTTGGATTGATTTGTTCTACTTGGATACATACATGTAACTAAATTGTGCATTCTTTCAACTTTTGTAAGCCATCTGTTATTACGGGTTTTGTTGAATTTTTAATGGCATTGTATGCACACATTTTTGCTATTATTATACATTGAACTCTCTAACTCTTTTCTGATTGGCTGAAAGCGTACAGTGAACTTTCGAAATCAGCGCCCATGACGTCATAACTGCAGATTATACAATAATCATGTCAAGGTCACGGGTAACCATGTCATGTATGACCGCATTGCATGATTTCCAGGTAATCATGTCAACTTCGTGCGACCCGTGTTGCTTGCCATCAGTGAAGAAGCAGAAACATGACTTCCAAGTTTTTGAGTTCAATGTATAATAAAACAATTATTAGATTCGGTTTTTGTGATATCCAGAATAATCAAGGTCTCGGTAAGGGTTATCAGCTGAAGCTGTTTGGCTTTTATTTCAGACAAAAACCTCATCCAATAATTGTTTATAATCTGATAGTAATTGTTATATAAATTTAGGTCAATAGTTCTCAAATTTCTCCATTGGGCAGCATTGAAAATCAGGTACTAGAAATTTGTTCACTGTTTAGCACTCTTGGGTAATGATGGAAATGGTGCTTTATAAATAAAGAAAAGTTGAACCTCTATTAATGGACACCTCTCTACAACCAGTGCTTTTAATAAGGGCTGTAACCCATAACAACAAATATTGTAGTCAAGCAAGTTGACGGGAACTGTCACCCTCAGGAAAACATATGTTTGATGGACCCTTGACATTACAAGTGAACTTGCCTGTAGTTGATACAATTCACCCATTTAGTAACAAGTTTGTTAGCAGTGTGAAGATCAAGGCGACAGGTATGACAAAACTTGGCGACAGCCCAGTGCATGGCCACTTATTTTGTCCATGTGGACTGTCCAGGCATTCACTTTTATTCTTACCTCTCTACAGTGAACACCTCTCCATAACAGCAACACTACAGCCACTAAAACAGTGTCCCAACTACCAAAATAACCACTGAAGGACAGTGCATGCAAAACACCAGTTTTATTGTAAAAGGTTATTGATCCATATTGTGCACCATTGGTCTCTGTTTCAGTTTGGTTTCTGTGTTATGATATCTATTGATTCATGCTACAGTAAGCATTTTTATATGGATACAAATATTGCACCCCTCCCCCCCCCCCAAAAAGAGACATATTACAGTCCTACCTTCCCATGAGGGCCACCTCTGTACAAAAGCCTCTTTCCTCTTTCCCCAAGGTGGCTGTGTGGAGAGGTCTGACTGTAAATTATGATTATATCGTGACAGTATTACATTTAAAAAGTAAAAATGGTACCTCAAGGTTGACTGGCACTTGCATAACATAATTCAGTAGGTCATGACCACCTTCTGAGTGCTTATACTCAATGCCAATCCACCCCTTCCTTACTACTAGTGAATCTATCAAGTTTATATTACATTGCCTCTCATACCTGGTGAAATACAAACAAGGTCTTCACGAGCCTGGGAAAGCTGCAACAGTTTCTCATTGTGTGTTTCTTCTAAGCTTCTGAGTTTGATTTCAAGTGTATCTCTCACTTGCCTTAACTTTATAATTTGCTCTGAAGCCATAGACTTACTAACTTGCTCCCTTGATGTCCTTCCAGCTTTACAAGCATCCCTGTCAGTCAATTTCTTAATGCAGACAGAAACTCGTTTTGGTCTCAAATCCCTGCACTTTTCTCTACAGTTTGATAAATCTTTCTGAAGTTCTTTTATTTCAGACAAAAGCTTGCTGTCAAGTAAAGATAATGCATCTGCCAGATTAGCCCGTCCCTCTTCACAAGACTGCAGACTTGCTTTAATCTTCTTCCATGTTTTAGAAACTTGTCTGTATGTTGATTCTTGAGCATTCAACATTTGAGAAAGTCTAACCTGATGTTCTTTAGCAGTTTGCAAATCCTTGTTTGGCTTAAACTGTGGAGCGTGCTTGTGACCATCACACTGTGCAGTCTCTTTTTCGGCGTTGTCTGAAAATTTTCCATCCAATACACTTTCCATCCACTTCCAAAATGTAAGCTCATTCGAAGACCAGCAAACAAGATCTTTAGCATAGCTACAAAACCACTCTAGCTTCTCTTGGTATTTCGTTAGTTCGTGAGGATAACGCAAAAAGTAAACATCTTGAGATGAGAAATGACTTGATGTTTGAGATTTGCAAGTTTTTGGGACTGAATGCAATTTGCTCATAATCTTTGAGTATTCGTTCATTGAACCGAAAAGATTCTTCAAGGAAGAGTTTAATTTATTGTATTGTAGTATTAAACATTCAGCAAGATCAATTATTTTGTCACCATTTTCTTTGTTTGTTTGTCCCCTGAAGACATCAAGTGCAGGAGGTAGAGGAATTTCATCATACAACGACAAGTCCATGGGTGGATCTTCAAAAACCAAAGGTTCAAGTTTGTTAATGAACGAGGACACAACATCTTCTCTAGCAATCAACCAGCCAAGAGCCAACATCAATTCTCTGCTGCCACGAGACATGTCATCTGGAAGCCGAAAGAACTCGTTTAATTGATATCCTTTGTGAAACATTTTATGCTTACAGAATGCCACTATACTTTGGTTGCTTTTATCTATGTGTTTTGTCAAATTTCCTGTGTAAAGAACTGTGAACAGAGTCGACCACAACGACTCAGTTGCTTCCTCTTTGTTGAACTTTGCCAAACGTAAAACACTCCGCGGAGACTTTGGTACGACAGTTGCTATTTAAAATAGAGCAAAGTGCTTCAATGGTATCTCGAATTTGCGCCATGATGTGTGATATCCTACCCTGGATTCTTTTACTTGAAGTTGTAAATTTTGCCGCCATTTTGGTTTTCAGCGCATGGGCACCTTAGAGGAAAGCCACTGAACACAACAAACACAGAATGCCGCTTCAGAGTATTTAAAAAAATCACTATCAAAAGAACATGTTTTTCAGCTTCTTACTCAAAAAAATCAATGGTTAAATATTGCCGAACATGAATATTTCAAACAAACGACAGAAAAGGAGATAAACAAAACAAAACGCCACTTTTCAAAACTCGTTCCCAGTCTCTTTTTATTAGCGCGGTCACAATTGCAGCTTCTGTTTTCTTCAACCGTTGGCGCTTTTTACAAACTTCATTTATTATTTATTACGGGAAAGACAGATGTTATTCTTAACTGAACCATTATTTGGGTGATTTTTGCTGCTGGCAGGAAAATAGGATACAAGCCAGAAGTGGAAATCAGTCTCTAAGTGTGAAAAAAGACGCCACCTGCCGATACATTGGGAACATAGGAAGGAATTGCTCTGAATTGAAAGCGACGAAGCTCGCGGAAATCCCTTTGGATTAATTGCAAAGTGACTTTCATTACAGCCATTTGAAAAGTCAACCGGGACAATGTCTTCTCACCGTTACGGGGAGCTCAGTGGACATAATTCAGGGTCACTAAGTGAGCGACAAGACTCGATGTTTGATCGCTACTTGGAAGAGATGAAGCCTTACGTGCTCCGTCTCCCTCAGAAATCAGGTATAAGCTTAACCTTAGCTCGGATCTTAATGAATTTCTGTCTCTGGTAACTCTTGATTGTGCCAGCTGACGTTGTTGTGTTAATTTTTGTTGTGTATTTTTGTTATTTATAATTTTATAAAGGAAAACATAAAACACAACCAAAGATCGCAATAATCACCACAGGATTTAGAATATTAACATAAGGCTTAACTTCAAAACAACAACCTACATGTACATGTAGCATGCTAACTGAGGGGCTTTACCACTGAGTGTCCCCGATAAAAGCAGGATGTGGGATTTTGCATTTTTTGCTGTGATATTAGGGATTTGGGCTGAAAACAGGGTTTGGAAGTGGGAATCATAATTATGAGCGGGAGGGAGATTTCAAGTTTTTTTGGTTGGGATGAGGGATTTTCAAGAGGAACATACATGTAGTGAGATGCGGGATTTCAATGTATTCTTACCTGACTTCATAAATTCACTGACCAGTGCAAAAATTGCAGGCTAGAAACAAACCTACAGTATTGTGCGAAAAGCTGTATAAGGTTTCAAGTAATGAATAGCAATGGCTATGTACCCTGTCAGTCCCTGTGGAATGTGCAGTGTATCCCTTATCACTTGACTAGTTACGGTAGTATCATGAGACTGTATGAGGTCTACAAGTCTTATTGCAATCAGTTGTGTTGGCCTCTGACATCAATGACCTCAATTCTATTTCTGACAATTTCAAAGCTTGCGTCTGTAAGCTTGACACCCCAATCCTTTCTAGTTTTTCTAATCTTTCAGCCTTTCCAAAGTGCTTCAATGGCTTGTTTATAAATTTTATCACCATATATTGCGAAAAGGATAAGTGAGCAGGAATGCCTTCTTTCAGAAAAAAAGGTTCTGAGCTGAAAGCTTTAAAAGAAACTGTCAGGTGTATTTATGGGCCATCTCTTGAATACAGGAATGAACAATCTTTTTCTTTCACTGATAAGTGGACAAAAGAAAGGAAAACAGAAAATTACCTGTCTACAGACAGAGAAGTTACTATCATTTGAGCTTACTTATCTGCTCCCCATTGAATCCTTTTGTGATGGTTAATGTGATATCTATTTAAAATTAAACAAAATTTTGTTTAATACTAAATCAATTATTAATTTAACAAATTAACCCTTTCACTCCCAAGAGATCTCCCTTTGACGAGTAAAATCGTCTGGCATTAGACAGTAAAATCTATTAACTAAGTCACTCTTGGGCTTGAAAGGTTTAAGGGAGATAGTTTTTTTAACCCTTTCACTCGCAAGGGGTCTCCCTTTGACGAGTAAAATCGTCTGGTGTTAGACGGAGTAAAATCTTTTAAGTCACTATTGGGCTTGAAAGGGTTAAAAATTAATGCATCTTTAACATCTTTAAAAAGTGGGCAGGATCAGATTTTCAGGCAAAAAAAGCAGGATGGTAGGATTTTAAAAAAAAAAAAGAGTGGGAATGCGGAAACTGAGAACCCTATTGTGGACCCTCCTAACTGTGTGTCACTTTAAGTTTGACAATTTTTGAGAATGAGGAAAAGCCAAGTAATATGTCATTCAAGATGATCTTCATTTTTGAAGCAATTTTTTAAAAAAAAACTTGAGCTTTGCATATGCATGGCAGTGACATTTGATACCATGTTTCCAGGGTTGTGATATTTTTACAAATTATAGTATTAATTTTATAATGCGACTCAGGGGTTTCAAATTATATTTAAGAAATAGAAAACACATACCATGTTTCTATCGAGTTTTAGTATAAAACTACTAGCGTTCTATCACGAATGACGTCCTCTGATTGGCTATGCTACTCACGTTCTATTCTGTGATACACTGTAGATAGTGAGTAGCGTAGCAGTGTGCCCTTGTTAACAAAAATAATGGCACTTGGCGTTTTCAAGGTGTCTCTAAAGAGGATTTAGATAAAATTTTGAACGACTAGTAGATTTATACTAAAACAATTAGATTATTCGCTCTCGATTTCTATGCATGACAGTTGACCAGGGCTGCGCCCTCGTCAACTATCACGCGATAGAAATCTCGAGCTCATAATCTAATTGTTTAGTAGAATCATGGGTGGAAGTTTGGGAGAAAGAGAAATGCTCATGCCATCATTACGTCAACAGCTTGTACTAGTTCTGTGTCTGCAGATCAAGTTATAGAAACATGATTTTTAACCAATCAGTGCACATATTTTCTTAGGGCTGTTTTCTAACCAGGAATGGTAATTGGGAAAATTGACCGGCTGTGAGGATGAGTTTGTCTCCCTGGTTTGAATATTAATTTTAGAGGAAAGTTTTTCTTACAAAGAAGGGGTACTATCGAATGGTCCCATCCAATTTGAAAGTGCTCGGAAAATGTGGCCTTTGCTTGAATTGCTCGTAAATTGGCCTCGCTCCCAATGTGTGGCTTCATAGCTCAGTTGGTAGAGCATCGCACCGGTATCGCGGAGGTCACGGGTTCGAATCCTGTTGAAGCCCTGATTTTTTTTTCAGGCTTCTACTTTCCAATTGCTTAAATTGGAAAATTAACTGCGATGATCATTCTTCACTTGCATCTACAACGTTACCGCAGTTCAAATATGAATTATTTCATATACTTCACATCATTTCATTCCTCACGGGTGATATGAACTCAATAAATTGGCCTCACTCCCAATGTGTGGCTTCATAGCTCAGTTGGTAGAGCATCGCACCGGTATCGCGGAGGTCACGGGTTCGAATCCCGTTGAAGCCCTGATTTTTTTTTCAGGCTTCTACTTTCCAATTGCTTAAATTGGAAAATTAACTGCGATGATCATTCTTCACTTGCAAAAATGAGATGAGTGCTCGCTTGCTCATACTCGCAAAATTTTTGTAAGTGCTCACATACTCGGATTTTCGTTAAAATTCCCTGCCGTGTAGTGTAAGCATAATTTGCATCTTGGAAGCAAAAACTGACACAGGAAACAATGTTTCCCTTATGGGAAACTTGGAAACATTGGGGAAACATGCACGCACCTTGAATATTTCTGGAAAAATGCTTCCTCGTTTTCTTGTCCTTTGTTGAAACTGACCAACCTGAGTTCAATCCTAGGTAGCAGGGTAACCCTACGTGAAACATTTCGCTTTTAAATACGGGCTATCTTTAACCCTCTTGAGAGGGAACCTACAGTACTTGCTTGCAAACAGGGCCTTAGAAAGCTTCAGATCCCGCTAAATGAAGTAATTTTGAAGCAACCTGCATATTACTTAAACAAGGCATACAGCTGTAATTGGCTGTAAGCTACTGGGAATGGTTGAACCGTGACAAGGCCTTATCATGTTGCCTACATGTAGCTTTGTGCCTGTTTTCCTGTTTTGAAAGCGTCAGCCAGATAACTTGGCGCAAAGCGTTTAAATAAAGAGAGATTCCAGCTGGCGCAAAATTTACGAAGTGCTCGCTGGTCGCCTTTTGTAATTTCTAAAGTGCTCGCTGTTCACATGAGAAAATTGACAATTGTGCGTGCTCGCAAAAATAAACGCACTGCTCGCATGCTTGCAAGGACCATTCGATACCCCTCAAAGATACTCTGTTCAAATAGTTTTACTTAATTGGGCCTGTAAAATCCAGTTGCCTAAATTCCTGCTGAAAATGTACATAGTACACCTAATAACTTCATAAATTTGCCATAATTATGGACTATTTAACTTTCAAAAAAAATCCAGGGACCCATTTCTCAAAGCTCCTGGTAATTACCGTGCCCATATTTAAACTGTTTTGTTTTCCATTAAGGATGGGACTTTCAAAAGGTTGAAAATTGTTCTGTAAAGTTATAAGCTAAAGAAACAAAATGGACTTCATTAGACTTCATTAGAGGTCAGAACACATCCTACGTTTCTAGAAACTTTGATTTCAAAATATTAAGTTACTGGGTCTTTCAAGAAACGGGCCCCAGGCTGGCTCATATATTTGTGAATGTTCATAAGTGAGAAATTGATTAAATATTAAACCTTATTATCTTTTACTTCCTGTCTCTGGAAGATTATTGTTGGTTCTCACACAAAGTGTGAAGCATAAGGGAAAGTGTCAGTCATAGACAAGAACAAAAAACAAGTGCAAGCTTACTGACACAAGTTCAGTGGCTAATGGTTTAAACAGTTTATATGGGGCTCATGATTTAAGGTTTGCTGCACTCACTCATGAGATATCAAGTTGAACACTCAAAGATAAAATTCTTATTATCCATGCACGGGCATGTAATTTATCCTCTATATATCTTCCTTTCTCCAATTTAAAACTAGAACTGCAAACAATTTGTGAAAGAAAATGTTTTGTTATTGTTTGTAACAGAGAGGCAAAGAGTTGCACTGTGGATTAAAAAGCTGTGTGAGCCTCCTGGGCCAGGCAACAGTGGAAGGTAGGTGCAAAATGAATCAAATATGGATCTCCACCACAGCAACCCAAGTGCAGATGACATTAAATGTTTGTGGAGTTACTGAGATTCACTTGTTTCTACACTTACATGACCAAGACTTGAGCTGCATGATGGAAGGACCTGTACAAACTACATGACTGTATATTTAACCAGCTGCCTGGGTTATCCAGGGACTTCCACTGTGCCCAGTCAGCCCCCAGATAAAATACTGTCCCCTGTGGTGGGTAAATTCCTGCAACCCAATCATGAGCCCCATTACCAGACCACCATCATCACTGATAAGATCTAAGGAAGGTGGGGTAGGGGAACACTTGAAAACAACTGCTATAAAACCTCTCAGGACTACTGACAAACAGTACATGTTGTCTCAGAAATGACTAGAACTCAAAGATCCAGTCATTACATACGTGTAGTTGCAAGTCACTCCATGTGAGGAGGCACTCATGAGATTGGTTGCTGACTGGAAGAACCTGCTGATCGTATGAGCTTGTGGTAGTAAACGGTCATATACTAGGCTTAATACCAAGTGATGGTTAACTTGAGTTCTCAATTCTCTGTGTGAACATTATTAATAGAATATATTTAGCTGATTTTGGAGGGCAGATCTACAGTCTTAAGTTAATGGTACATGTAGATGAAAAGGGCAGAATTGTAGGCTTTTCTAAGTGCAGTGTATCCCGAAATGATTATGGGAAAGTTACATGTACATACTAGGCAATTGCTTAAGATGTTGATGAATTTATAGGATCCCCACTTTTAAGCACTTAGTCTACAGTACCGGACAGAAGTAACCTAACACTGAACGCGTTACTGGAACGCAAATAGAACGCGAAATAGAACGCTGCGGGAACGCCAAAGGAACGCCAAAATTTCTGGTGAGCTGGAGCGCGTTCTGAACAAGAACGCGTTCTATTGAGAACGCGATAACGCGTTCCATTGAGAACGCGAGAATGCGTTCCATTGAGAACTGAGTTGTGGTTCGTGCAGAGACTGTAATGTTATTGCAGCGTGCTAACAAAATTCTTTGAAGTTCTGTCGAAGCAAGTTCATCGTTTTCCTTCATTTCTTTGTCAATTACGTCAAGTTTAAGTTTCAGTTTTCGTCCTTTGCGTAATCATAGCGCGCTGGGGCCAAATAAACTACTTCAGAATGGAAGATCAAGGTGTACTGAGTCATCAAACTTTTCAATACGATCGGTGCGCTCGCTTTCAAGTGAGTTTTACTTACCGACCGAAGATTTATAGCCGGGATTTAAAGCAGCTTCCTCGACTTCCGTAAAGAAAAATAGTAATGTAAAACATTATTTCGAAGATGAATTCGACCTTTGGAACTATTGGTAAAGCCATGGCCGATAAACTGACCGAAAAGTTGGCCGCAAAATCTCAAGCTTTCGCTTTAATTAGCGTGAGGAATATAATTTGAACATGCGGTCACGCACGGAAGCACGTTTACAAAACTTGATCATTTTTTTGCTTTCAGAAAGTTTTTTCCCCTCATCGTGAATGAAACTTTATTTTTATTGAACTTCTTGTCACGTTTCTTTCATTTGGTTGCCTATTTGTGAATTTTAGAAATTAAAAGTGAACAGTGTTTTCGTTTGCACGCTGGATTTCTGCATATTTAATTTACGGCGACTTCCGCAGTTTGTTTGTTTAGTTTCTTCGCTTTGTTCAAATATTTTATTTGAATCTTATTCAGCTACTACAGAATTGCTGAGAAAAGAACTAAATGGGCACTAATTTAGCACACTTGAAATATCATTTATGTCAAAATAATGGGCTCGTTTTTACGGTCTTTTTGATTTCCAACTTTTATCTTTCTTTCGCAGCGCTGTAAATATTTCGTCGCTCGGCGATTAAATTTTTGATCTCTTGCTTTCAGATTGATTTTTACGTGTCTTTCGCTTTTATTTTCCGTTGTTGTTGTGTTTTTAATGTAAGCCGTTATAGTACAAGAATGAACCGCGGATTCTGATGTATTTGCTTTCGTTTTGTCCTCCGAAGTCGATAATTAACTCATTTTCGCATATTCAATTTCTCGGCTCTCGTGGGAATCAAGTTGTCGCGCGGAAAAGCATAAATAAAATTTCTTGTTTTTCTGAGCAGTTTAACACATCCAATTGAGTTCTTTTTGTTGAAACATTTTTTGAATATTTTGGACCTCCATGTATTTAACTTTGAAGAAACAATGTCGTGAAATCTGATCTTGTGTCTGTGGTTACTGCGCATATGGTTTATTTTTTGTGCTTTCGCTCGCTCCTTTCGGAAAGCTCGCCTTCAGGGAAGAACTAACGAGAACGCGTTCTACTGAAAATTCTAAAGAAAATTCAGAACGCGCTCCTGCGTTCCTTTCGTTCTGAAATTTTCTTTAGAACGCGTTCTATTTTGCGTTCCAGAATGTTAGGGGAACGCCAAGTGAACGCCAAAGGAACGCTAATTGGAACGCTCCAAGAACGCGTTCCGTGTTGATTTTTCTGTTAGGTTACTTCTGTCCGGTACTG
>JAHPZR010012075.1:0-17500 GCA_019787425.1 Platygyra sinensis
GAATTTAACTTTCGGACAACAAAATCTGAAAGTTAATCGTCCAATGGACAAGTGGAATAAAAAAGTTTTTTTGCCCTGAATTGCCTTTGTAGGACAGGGTGCCCAGAAATAGCCTATTTCTAAATGTATGTTATGTGTCGCCATTCCTGTCAGCAGATGTGAAATAAGCAACTTGAACTTTGTGAGACTACTAGTGTGAAAATAGTCATGCTCATGTTGAAACCTTCTATTTGCTTCAGGGAACTGCCGACAACAAGTGGCATTAATCCAGTTCCACAGCCAAGATCCACAACTTATAGCACCTCCAGTAGGGAAGAGAAAAATGGATATGAAGTGGCTCCAGGATTTGATCAGGTTCTTGAAGAAAAACGATACAAGGGAAGGCTCTCCTCAGGGTACCCTTCTGATGATATTCTAGAAACCAGATATGGTGGTCGCATTTCTCCGCCTCCTCGCCGACATTATGAAAGTCCATCAGAGTATCAACACACTGATTCAGGATATCCCTCTACATCACCAGTAAGAACAAAGCACATTCTACAATGTAGAGCTCTGTGGGTTTCACATAATTGTTTTAGTGTATGTATTGTTATAATGTTGTACAATTATCAATTAGTCTGCACAGCATGCTTGAGTTAATTATTTTTCAACTTCTTTTTAACTTTTTAGCCATCAAAAACAAACCAGTACAATGGATTTACGAAAGGTAGGTACACACTGTCAAAAACAACAACTACTGGAAATTCTTTCCCCCCTCCATCTTTTTAATATTTCCTCTATACACCTGGATACAATGAGGATTTGATCCTACCAAACAAAGTAAGAGTTAGGACATCTAGCCTCTGTGACCATGTTTGCATGACTGTGCAGGTTATTGGTCAATAGAGAGCTCATTACCTGATGTTTTTCATTTTGTGAATAATGTGTTTTGCATTTCATTCATGAACTTGTGTCAACATTGTGTAAGCCATACATGTAGTAACCTCAATTTGATTTTTTTTAAGGTGTATCCTCTGTAAATGGTACTTTTAGAGAGGACCATAGCTTTAACCGATCAAGTGACAGAGAGGTAAAGATATCATTTTTGTTTAAAAGGTCTTTTATTTACAAACATTTATATTCATTATTTGAACCTTTATCTATCCTTCATTTCTTTCCTTTGTCATTCTGAACAGATTGAGCTAAGAACAAAGATGGTTGAAGCAAAATATCATGAAGATAAACTCAAACTTCAACAGCAACATGACGTTGCAGTTCAAAAGGTATTCTAAGAATATTGCCCTTCTTAATTTAGATGTACACAATTAAGGCAAAATCACAAGTTAACTATAAATAATTGCGGTAAAGTAAGTTGTAAAGTTTAAAAAATTAAAAACCATCTTGATTTAAAAGTTTAAAAATGCGATGACTTTCGACATTCGTTTAACGTCATTATCAAGTCAAGAATTAGTAAAATGAGAATGAATATAAATGTAAAGAATTCCTAGGAGACATGGGTAACAAAGTGAAAATATGCAAATAATTAAGTATTCACACACAGAGTCACATATTCACACGTAGAGTCACGTAAAGAGTTTGGCGTGAATAGAGTATTTCTGAGTATTTAACTCGGGGTTCAATTCCTTAATGAATAACATCTCAAAAATTAGACAATCCAACATTGATCTACATTTCTTTAGAACAGAAAATTGCATGCTTGTCGACCAAATCAGTCTTCACTGAATAGACGGTGTTGCTCAAGATGCCTCCTGATTGCAGAGTATTTGTTTAATGTGCTGGTGTAAATTTCGGGTGGTGTACCCGTCTGTGTCGCACAGATCACGCACAGATCACATTCAAATTTGTAAACCACACACTGGTTGTTGAGAATAGGGGGCAGTGAAATGACCCTTATGCCATGTGAGCATTATTTCTTTCTGTTAACATGTACAAAATCTAAATATGAGAAACACTTGTACGAAGAGAGCCTCTTCTTGTTTTCACTGGTCAATAAACTTTTTATTTGAAAAATTAAATAAACACAATTTCTGTTCACACATAAGGTCTAAGAGAAAAAGGGAGAGTGCTGACATACCTTCTTGTCTGATGGTTTTGCTTGACGTAAGAACCTAGATAAGTTCAACAATCATTTTGGTTTTTCTTTGTCCTTGCAACTAACATCAATTAATGTAGTAAATGTAACATCAGCAATACATGTTATATGCCCTTTTCCTGTTTAATCGCAAGATTTTAGACAGAAAGAACATGGAGTTAGAGGAAGTAAAATCACACTATCGAAACAAGATCACTGAAATGGAGGCAGCTGCTAAAAAACAGGAAAGGAAAGGTAAGGATTAGGACTCCTAAAAACAGCTAGTTGGAATGTCAACTGAACTAAAAACTAAACCAATGTTTAGCAAGCTTTAGCACTCGCCCAGCTTATATAGAATTCTTGGCAACAGACATGCATCAAATGAATTTAATTACCATTAACCAATTTCTTTCTTTCCTTCAATTTTAACTTGCTTTTGTGATGAAGCGTCTGGTACAATAGAGGGTTGAAACCATATAAGGGCTTAAACGTAACTTCTTTCTGTTAAGTTCACTGCTCTGGCGTTGTTTTTCATTAAGTTTCTCAGCTTGTTAGAGAAGCTCAAGCAATGAAGGAGCAAAGAGACACGCAAATAGCAGAACTAAAAACTCTAGCTGAGCAGAGTGGTGAAACAGCACAGCATGACTTCGAAAAAAAGGTCAGTTCTTACATTGTACGTGATTTAATTAACTTGTAAGGGCTAGATTATACTACAGACAGAACTCATCTAAGTTAAAAGGGAAGACTGCTTGAAGGATATTTCCAAATGCTAAAAATCACAGTCAAGTGTAACAATCTGAACATGATGACTATTAGTAGTCATTATCCCATCAGATTCAGTAAATGAAATTGAAAGTTTGGTGCCAAATTCTACCAATTTACCAATTTAGTGTCAGCGAAAGAGTTTTAATCAATTTTATATTTATATTTTTCTTAGTTGAATGACAAGATAGCTGAGTTTGAGCAAGAAAAGTTTGAGATGCAGAAACAACACACGCATAACATTCAAGAACTGCTGGACGAAACAAACCAGAGACTGCAAAAAATGGAAACTGAATACAACCAGCAAAATGCTACTACTGTAAGTAAACTAGTTAGCCCTGACTATTATTACCATAAATATTGTTTCCATTCACAGGACCTTCCACCACTAGCATAGTAACCGATGCTTAAGAGGACTAAACAGCTGTAACTGTTAAACAGAATGCTGGGTAGCCTGACATTGGACTGGCAACCTGTCCAGCAATTATCCTGGTCACTTCATGTGATAGAAAACAGGATGACATCCGATTACGTGCAACAGTGGACCTGAGTGTGACTTAAACTTTAGTGCAGACTGTACATGTAGATGGTTGTCGCATCACTATAGGCTACTGCAGGGGTAGACGTTTTGGTGGTAGAAGAGGCAAAGTTCTGTGATACAAGTACCTTGGCATAAAGCATGATGTAAGAAGTGTGGCAAGGCTTGAGCCCAGCATGTACTATGCACCAATGTCAATAAATGCTCACATTTCCCAAGCTGTCATTGTTCATTTTTTAGAGATTGGTCATTCAGGAATTGGAAACAAGAGTACAACAGCTAACTAAGGAATCAGAAGGACTGCAGAATTCCAGATCAAAGCTTGCTAAGGAAAAAGTAAGTCAGAGCAAGTGCCGTCTTTGACAAATCTTGATCAAATTAGTGATAGGAATTAGACCGAGTGGAGTACAATTCAGGGAGCAATAGCGCAAGTAATTCTGATTAGAAATTAGTCCCTTAATTTTATGACACAAGATTCAATTGCTTATACATGTACAACGAACTTCAGGATTAAAAATTTCTTTTGTGAGCTTCTTTTGAGCGAAAATGTTGGTAGCGCTTTTCATAAGTTTTGAATTATACTCAGGAAACCATTAAAGCGCTTGCAATAGACAACTTTCGATATATTAAAATTTAGCATGGCAGCGAGGCTTAGAGGACACAAACAAAAGAATGATCATGTTTATTCATTTCTTTTGTTTGTGTCCTCTAAGCCTCGCTATCAAGCTGAATTTTAGTATATCGAAAGTGGCCTATTGATATGTGAGTCACGTGGGCATCCAATTCCAAAAAGTTCAAATTGGATACTTGTATTTGGACATCCACATGATTGTATGCGGATTACGTGACTACTAATAATTATACAAGAAAAAATTATTGATTCTGATTGGCTGAGAGCAGTGCAGTTCAAGTGTGACACCAGTGCAAATTACACATGGTAATTCTGGATTATGATTGGCTTAAAGACATAGGAAATTTTCTAAGCCAACAATATCACGTAAAATGATTGTGAACATTTTGTGCAGAAACTTTGAAAAAAGTTTTTGGAATGAGAAAAATGGCTTCAAGAAAGATCATCCGGCTCGTCCTCCACGCAATATTTTTAATATTTTTACTATTATTAACTAATCATATGGTCTTTCTCGTTCAATTTGGAATTAATTTGCACTTCGTGAGTTCTTCAAAAAGCTGAATTGCACTCACCGACTCACCGTAGCGGTTCAACTGGGCGGCATGATTGCCTTGAAAAACCCATGCCACCTTTTCATCTAATAAGAAGTAAAACCAAAATCCGTCATGACTCGTCCAGACACGTTTTTCTATACTTTGCGTCAGTTACATGTAATTACCTTGTGTTTTGATTGGTTCACTGTAATATATTTTCTGTGTGTTTTGTGATTGGTTAGCGTGATTATTTTGGTTTTGGTTTTATGACACTCAGTTGAAAACCGCTCAATTGAGGCTGTAGAACCAAACGTTCAGTGCTAGTAATCATGCAGTCATGGGGTATATTGCCAGTGCACTGTATCATTATTGTCAGCTTTGGTTTATTCAGTTATTTTTAAAATCTTTTTGAGGACATTTTCAATGGGTTTTATTTAATTTAACATATTAAAATTAGGGAAAAGTACGCGCAAAGTTATCATAACAACTTTTACAAATTGCCCGACTGTGACATTTCATGTAAAATCTGCCCCACAGATACCGGGACAGATACATGTGTGTCTAAAAAAAGTTTTCACAAAGTTGTGAAATAATGATAGCGTGATTTGACGGTCATTACATGTTTGTCAATATGTTAATGCGTTTCAAAGGCGTTGTGAAAAGTTAATCATTCCTGTATTTTTTTCAGGAGGAACTTGAACAACAGACAGCATCCTTATCTAGCGAATTACAAGAAACCAAGACAAGGTAAAGCTGATGTTTTTCTACTCTTTTTGTAAATGTTTGACAATATTTGATCAGTAGTTTGATGTTGACACATACTTAAGTGTGATACACTTTCTTCATCGGGGCTTTCAATACCAATTTTTATCATTTCGTGACAGCGGCAGCTTAATTATTTTTTTTCAGACAATGTCATTGTCCCGTTAAAATTTTTTGTCAGCATGCATAACTCTATTTTTTTGTGCGTGTGTGTGCTCTATATAGCCTGTCAAAAATGGAACGAGATCACTCACAAGCAATTAATGAACACAAGACAATGGTGAAGCAATTAAACAAGAAGACAGACACCAGCATAGAAGGCATGAAACAGCAACATTCAGCAGCAATTGCTAAGGTATAACAACTGTCTCTTAACTTGTAGTGTCACATGTTAAGCACCATCCATAACAGACGTAACATAGTGCGGAGCTAACGCGTGGAATATGATGTTTATGAGGGGCAAACGTAAAATAAGAAAATTAATAGGGCTGCAAAAGTTATCAACAAATAAGACAACAACTTTCCTTGCTATCTTTCAAAGATTTTCAACTACGAAGAATGAAAAGCTAGGGCAGAATGGCCCCGTGTTTTGCTGACATTTTTCTGCTGTGATTTCCCCACTTTTTTCGTCTCTTGTGTTTCTTTTTCTTTCTTTCTTTTCCTTTTTTCTGCTCTATGACCTTAGTTCATCAAATTATAATGTTTAATTTGTTATAACGTTGGTGATGTTATTATTTTTAGGCCACAGACACTATAGCTGAACTGGAGTCACAGGTTAACCAACTGAAACAAGCCCTGCAAGACACTGAGTTTCAACGACAGAGACAAATCAGGGTATGGCTAATATTCTGTATTACCTGTTTGTTACAAGAGCTCATATGCTACCACTAGATGTTTTGAATGCTTTGCGGCCATAGTGTTCTTAGGCATTTGAAACAATAGATCTCGAAAACTTGGTTAGCTTCGCTATTTTTAGGACTTTGCAAAAGTAAAATACATGAAGAAACCTTGGGTTTGCTCGCTATACAAATATTTTGCTCCAAATTGAAATATCACATGTACAGTTTATCTCACTTGTAATGTATAAATCCTTTTATTAAAAACTGGATCATTGGATAATGCCATGCGAGAGTTTTCATTGGCTAAGCCATCATGGTATATGAGCCATTATAACATAGATTGGACCCTGCGCGCGCTCTGATTGGTCAAAAACCTATGTTTTATCAGAGAATAAAACATAGAAAAAGCGTGTTTTATTGTTTTGCGCGCGTAAAATGTATATTATAAAGCAAATGAAGAAGCCTAAGCCGTGTATTACACTGTGATAAAACACTCCAGGCATTTGAGAACACTCGAGAAATGTAGAAAACACTCGCCTGCGGCTCGTGCTTTCTACATTTCTCTCGTGTTCTCAAATGCCTGTCGTGTTTTATCACGGTGTAATACACGGCTTAGGCTTCTTTATTTGTTAATTATACCATGATCTACAAAAATGGCGAGCGTCTGCGTGATTTTTTTGGGCCTTTGTGTTTTTATTGTAGTCTAGTTTTCTATATTTGGGGGCGTTTTTAATAAAACAATTATTCCACTCGCGCTTGTTGGTTACGCGCTGAGTTGGCTATAATCATCTCATATCCAACGCGCGCTCATGGAATAATTGTTAAATATGTAGATAATATTGCAACATTTACAGAGGGTTCCACATAACTTTTGACGAACGGGTTCCGAAGTTGGCGACGAACTTGGCAATTTGATCACGTAATTACCAATCTTGTTACGAACTTCCCCACGAGGTTGGGAACTACGTTGCGAACTTCGCTACGATTTTGCGAACTTCTTGATCCAAAGTTATGGCCGATTTAGAAAATTGGATGTCTCTTTTTAGGGGCAAATTAGACCAGAAAACCTACGATTTCATTTTTCAAACTCTAGTCATCAACCAGTTCACATCAAGGCTTCAACTAAAGTTGCTGACATCAGAACAACTTGACTACATGTTTTTGCAGGATCTCGCGCTGGGAGCGAAAGCTCTTCTCGTATATCATGTCGATTTACTGAAGGATGAATCACCTTTACCAACGAAAACCAAAGAACGAAGGAAGGAAGTACATGGAAATGAGACTTCGTTTGCGTATTTTATTTCCTCCCTTTCCTGCCTCAACATGTCCTTTGCGAACGAAGTTGTCAACAATACTAGCTCTTTTCCGATTTCTGTTGGCCCTTCATCTTGTAGTCGGTTATCTACATTTTTTCCCGCACATTGTTTGGCAAAGCTTTACCTTGTCGGTTGAAAGGATTCATAATTATACCTCACGCTTCAGCAAACTTAAGTTTCCGAACTGTGGCTGCGGCGAAGTTTGCGTTGTAATTTCGAACTTCGCTGCGAAGTTCCCAACTTGATTTGCAAATACGTAATCACATTGTCAAGTTCGTCGCCAACTGCGGAAATTCCGAACAAACTTTGGAACCCGTTCGTCAAAAGTTATGTGAAACCCTATGTAAATATAGGAGATGGTTTCAGTAATCGTTTTGATAGCGATGTAATTTTAAGCAAAATGATCGGTTTGGCTTCTGCTCCTGCTGACAGAGCTTGCTGTTTTTTAGCAGCTTCAATAAGCAGAAGTAACCTGCAGAACTATATATGTTGTTAGTCATTGACATAATCAATGTCTATGAAGCGTTTTCATGACTTCTTTAACAGGAGTTGGAATCTACCCACAAACAAGAAAAGTTGAACTTAGAACATTTGCACGAGAAAAAGGTGGGTATCAATTTTCTTGTCACTGTCTTCATTTGTAAGACAGAGGAAATCATACTACTCAGGCCGGGAGAGGTGTAGGAATCTAACAGTTCTCTTACACGTACAAAGTGTAATCTTTTATTATCTTTTATCTGGACCACTATGTAAAATACAGGATTAACCGGTCATTTGTGTCAGTTAGTTGTTAGTTGATAAACAAGTTCTGACTTTTTATTAAGCTTTCCGGCAAAAATTTCTTTGAAAGTACACACTCAGGCGTCTCTAGTGGAGCCTCACTTTCTGAAAATCGGACTGCCCTAGATTCCAACTGAAACTTTTGTTTTGACGGTGTGTACTATAGAGATTATAACCTGTTAGTGTAGTATCGTTTTGTGATGTGTTTAAACGCGTTTCGACTCGACCGTCATCCATCTCTCACGTCTGTTCAAGAACTGCATGACTGTTCAAGAACTGACACTCAGAGGCAGACGTAATTCAGCTCTGGGAATTTATTGTCATGTGAACACAGTGTTCTCGAGTCTGTGAGAGTGGTGAAAGGCAGCTTGCATTCGCAAGATATGTTTCCCGTAGTTGATCATTTCATTTAATTTCATTTCTCGTCTCTACTTATCAATGTAAGCTGAAGGTAGATGTGAATATAATTCAACAAAGTGAATCTTCCTGGTATTTATTGAACCTGATCTTAGATTCGAGGAATTCAAGCAGAGCTTGATCAAGGAGAAGCAGAATCTGACAAGCGAATAAGAAAGTTGGAGACATTGCTGAAGTAAGCTTTTACGAGTTTTTTGTAGTTTCCGATATCCAACAGGTTGTCATAAGTTGAGCGTGAGAAAAAAAATAAGGGCCGATAAAAGAAGTTTTTATTTGACTTTGCTTTCAGCTTGTTGTCGCTTACAAAGTGCTATAACCAATCAGAAAAATTATACTGTTTGTCACAACTAATCATAACCAAAGTCAATCGTGTTCGTTGCTTACACGCGTTTTTCCGCGTTTGGCACTCACTGCATGTTTTCCCGCGCTGGGCACCGCTTGCGTCTTCCAGATTGGTGGATGTTTGTTTTAACTGGAACCAATCAAGCAAGTGTGGTCTTAGTTTGTCTTAAGATTTAAAAGGCTGAGGAGTTTCCCTGGCTGTCATTTGACGCTTTACCTTACTTTCCTTTAGGGAACGTGAAGATCAAATCCAAAAGCTGTCTGAAGTTCAAAAACAGCAGGCACAACAGGCTGAGCATGCGCTGGAGGATTTTAAAAGTCAAGTGGAGAGGAACTCGGGGCGAATGTTTGATGAAATGAAAGCCCAGGTGCAGTTTCCATTCTGACGGCTCACTGAACATACAGTCTGTAGCATACATCCCTGCATCCGCCGTAAATACTGAAATGACTGATCGTCCTAATACGGCCTGAGGTCATTCTAATCGTTAAATCATTTTGCCAGCAAGCAAAAGAGAGGGAGTAAAATTGTCGCGTGTAAATTTCAATGTTCCCAAGGAGCAAAAAGTTTCTCAAAATGTGATAAAATAAATATTTATGTCTTACTACCTGTTTTGGTTGTTCACTGAGAACGTTTGAATTCTTTAGATGGAGAAAGTTGAGGAAGATCTGGCCCGTTCAAAGAGTCTTCGTGAAAAGCAAGCCAAGGAGTTTAGTCGGCAGCTGGAAGATCTCAAAATCAAACACGAGAAAGAGGTTTGCTCGATTTTTTTGTCAGGAAATGTCTTCTGAAGGACTGTCTTCCAAGTCTTCTTATTCGAGAGAGTACAAGTAGTTTTTTTCCCAGAGTCTTCTCATCGTAATTTCGTTTTGAAGCATATTGTTCAGTTGTAATTAGTTCCCCGCCGTTTTGTGTTTTAACCAAGAAAAGCGAAGAAATGGACTTCTCAGTAAATCTCAGCAAATCGGATACAAGACTTGAGCCAATAGCCCTTTTCACGGTTAATTTTTCTCATTTGCATTACAATGTAATCAACGTGAATGCGAGGCAATTTCGGGCTAAAAAAGCGAAATAGCCCGAAATTGCCTCGCATACATGCTAGATTTTATTGTAATGCAAATGAGGAAAGCTAAGCGTGAAAAGGGCTATTCACTGCTCCTTATACACTTATTAGTTATACTATATTGTTACTTTAGGTTCTCACTATGATATTTCGATAATTTGCACTTAAAATGAAACTGTTGCAATGATATAAATTACAAGCAAGTCTCAAACCTCGCCCGAGAAATCCGCATGGACTTATTCTGTCTCGAGCAGGAAAACTGGTTGCATTTATTACTGAGAGTTTTCTCTCTTTTTTGCGTACAATCAGTCAGAAGGACAATCCAAGATTTCACTTTAACGATATGAGAAACGTTTTTTTCTTGTTTCAGATCGCAGAGCTAAACATTCGACACGAACAGGAGAAGGCGCAGACCCTGAGGGCTCATCAAATAGAAAGAGACTCGTCACTGAAAGAACACGAGCAAGATAAGGTTAGTAAAGTACCACCCTGCCATGCATGTTTTCAGACATTTACCATTTGTAATTACGTTTAGCGGACGAGATCACGGTAACGGCGTTCTTAGTTGACTGTAGCCAAACAACACTTCGAAACACTCGACCCGGCACTTGTGTGAGACTGGGAATACCGAGCTCTCTCGTTCCAGAGCGGATTGCGCTGTTATTGCAGTTTGCAATGACACTGCTAGCATTTTCGTCTGGCATTGATTAAGCCGTAGAGTACCTTACTCTCACAAGTTACTGTTGTTCAAGAGTGGTAATCTTAGGAGGTGCCATATGAGTTCTACACGGAGTATGTTTTATTGACAAAAACGTTTCAACCCCAGAGAGGACAAAAACGTCACTTTGTTCTGAACGCTTCATGTCTTTCATTGTCCGTGGTTTACACCCAAAGGAGGTTGTTGAATGATTGTTTTGGTTTTCATCGTTTAGGAGATGCAGTTGGAGAAACTCCGTCATAAAATGCTTGAACACGAAACCCAGACCCGAAACAGATCAAACAAAGACGCTAAGGTAACAAACATGTCAAGGTGTTGATCTTCCCACTTCTCGTTTGTCCTTGTGACTTGTAAAGCACTTTGTTTATGATGTGACAATGAGGCTGGTGCTAAAAGACATGGATATACTTTAAAACGTGTAATAAATCTTTGAAAGCTCATCTACAATTCCACACTGTCACGGTTCTAACTTTTATTCTTCGCAGACTATTGCTGAGTTGGAGCAGCAAGTGCGGGAGTTACGAGAGGAGGTAAGTTTAGTAAAAGTAGCGTCCGCTTGCAGGGGTGCGTTTACTAAGTTAATTTGATGGTATTGTCATGCCGCTCACATAGCTGTCGTGTGATATATATTGGTATTTACGTCCTCAAAGGAAAATTTGTCAAGGCTTCGCTATTATGTTTTGTTCTTAGTCAAGGCACGTGATTTTCAGAGTGCCTCTCTTCCCCACGGTGTACATATGAGTACCAGTGAAATTTTGGTGTAACCTAGTTTGGTGTTTTGGTAGGGAGAATCTCCAATAGACTAACACGCCTTCCAGTGGGGTAGCAATCCTCCGTGTCCCCATGCTGTGACTGAGGTAACACGTCCGTTGTAAAATGTCTTTGTTACTGTCAGCTCATTCAGGCGAATTCAACGCACAAAACACAGCTGATGGAACTAAGCCTGTTGAGAGAAGAAGAGAAACAAACCTACAAGAGACAGGAAGAAAACTTGGTGAGTTGTTGAAAAAGTGATTACAGACGTCGCCCACACGGACCGGTAATGTAATCTTACATAGAAATCAGATTTGAAGCAAGGATTTGACCCAGTGATTTTATGCAGTACGGGGAGAACAACTCTGCCTTGAAAAAAACAATTAGGAGAACTTTGTGAATACAGTTTAACTAAGATGTTCCAACCCTTCCCGTTTGAGAATAGACGGCATGCTCCGATAATGTGTTCGGTCAGTAATTTTCGCGTTGTTGACTTGTCCCTTTTACAGTGGTTTTCACTCGAGTTTTTGTATTCACAGCAAATAAAATTTAAGAGTCAGCTTGAGCAACAGAGACTTCAGTTACAACGCGAACACAGCAGCGAAATGGAACAAATTTTAGAAAAGGTGAGTCCAGAAAATTATTCAATTGTTTTTGTCTGTTCTACCTCCATGAGCTACAATCGATTTTCATGACAACTGGCGAGAGTTTTGTTTCGACAGCGTTAACTCGAATACTCTGAGCCTGTTTATTTTTGTTATCGTTATCGTTATCGTTTGACGCAGCCTTAAAGCCTTTCTCAAGTTGTTGTTAGTTTCCAAGCTTCACGCGTGTCACTGGACAATTTGGGAAAGAGGGTTTTATTTTCGTTGAATCCTCTCTTAAACAATGACTGAGCCCGGGATTTTTTATGAAATTGTTTCCTTGTAACGTGACGTATATATACTGATAGCTTCCGTTAAACTGATGTGACAGCTTTCCTTTATTGCTAGTCTGATTTCCCCCTCCACTCGACGGTAGGTACCTCATAAATCAGATGTTTCTCGCTCCATTAAAGCACTTTTAAAAAGCGCGCTTGTTTAATTCAGTTATGTTTAATTTTGTATTAATTTCCGTTTTAAAGACAAATAATAGGATGAAACAAATGGAAGAAGAGTATGGAACGCGATCGTCAAAGGGACAACAGGTCAGAGCGCTTACTTGTTTAACTGAATAGCGTTTTAACGTGTTTTTGTTTGCTAAAACTTTATAAGCAAGGACATCATAACTAACGCTCTTCTCTTCTTTGTGTTTCATAGGTTTTAGAAACACTGGAAGAAGAAATCAAGAAATTAAAGGAAGACAACAGCCGGTAAGATTGGATCTTTATGTTTACACGAGGCAGTTGGCCAGTTAAACCGACTTTTGTTTGGTTCGCATTCTGTTCAGATTACCAATTGGTTCAATCAAGTCTGGCTTTGTGAGCCAATCAGAAACCAGACTTTGTTTACACAGTGAATTAGTTGAAAGCCCCAGTCCGTATTTATAGCTTAGTTGGATTTTCACCTCTCAGGGCTTGTCTTGATTTCCTGCTGGTTTGTTAGACTGTAAGACCCAACCAAATTGTCCTACCAGCTGCAGCTTTTCCATTATGGCCGGGTGCAAATGTAGAGACCTCTGTCAGAACACCGTGTTTGGACAGTTGGCTTCCTCCGACCTGTAGTTTTTTTATTTGCAGTCTTGGAGACCTGCTTACGGCGTTCAACAGTCATCGGGTTGTTTAAAAAGATTAGATCTTTCAGTCAAGAAATTAGTGATAAGGTCTGCATGTATAAAATACATGATGTCATCACTGCATTGTTACGGTGACACACAAGCCAAGCAAACCCACTTTTTGGAGCATTTGTAAATCAGTAGGTAAAATGTGCAAAGGTTTGCTCATGGACAATTCAAGGGAGCCACCTTGCACACTGTCTGACTCATGTTTTTCAGAAGAAGGAAAGACGGCTCGAGGAAATAAATGATCATGGGTTTTGTTGCAGTGTTGTTTCATTTACTGTTCTTTGTTATATTTTCTGTTTCCAGTACAAGAACAAACTTGGAAAAGAAGCTTGCACAAACAACGACAAAATACGAAGAAGAGAAAGCTTCGGTGAAAAAGCATCATTCTACAATTGCCAAGGTTTGGTTTTTGTTGGTGTTGTTGTAACGCGTAAAGATGATTCTTCCGCCCAATTGTTTACCAGCCAAAGCACTATTGATGTAAATCTTGTTGTTTGTGGAACTGCTTTTTTTCTGGCTTTTTTTTTCCCTTCAGTCCTTACAACAAGATGTGGAAACACAGAAAACGATGGTGAGACATCTAGAAAAACGGGTTCAGCAAGTGGAACTTGATGCACAAGAAAAAGTATGTGAAATTTTCAATCACTCACTCACTCACTCACTCACTCACTCGCGGAGAATGCCTATTGTTCTCGGGACATTTACTTGCAGTTCTTAGGTCTGTCATATTACCTATAATTATTCAAATTAAGCCCAGGAGGCGAGTCTCATTGGTTAAGATTAACGCGCGCTTTTTCCGGTAGCGTCGCTCATTAACTTCAAGAAGGCGGAGCAGTGAAACAATAAACTTTCCGTATATTGTTTTCGCTATTGTTTAGCCTACGTGTAGCCGTACCCTCCCCCCGAGGAAAAACGGGAGGGAGGGAACGTCTACGAAAAGCTGACACAAATCGTGTTATGTGACGTCAAAGTAATTTATGTAAGTTATTTAATTAAATTATATTTTCCGCCGAAAGAGCGTCAATACTACTGTCCTCACGCAGATAGAGGCCTCGTAAATATTTATTGTTTCGAGCTTATTTGCAAGTCACTGTCCCTTTTTATGTGTAGGATTACGAGCGATTTTGGTCCAAAGCAAGAAGAAGACAAGATGTAAACGTCGCGCTCGCAGATTTGGACTTACATGCGCACGCTGCATCAGAGTAGACTTGTAGGCAGTGTCATGGTCTCTTCAAGAAGAGAAATAATTTGCAGCAGAACCTGGAAGAATTACAAAACTCTATGGGAATCAACTACGCCACAACTTTGAAGAAATTTGTCCTTGCTTTCCAGCTGAAAAATTCGCGTAAAATGGGGTTGAGTGACGGCTTACACGACTCCTACGGTTCGTGCTGATTTGTTCATTTGCCGTTTTTTTTTCGGTCTCTCGACCTTTTTGTCGCTTCACTCTTGTTTATGAAGGGCACTTCATGTTGTGTTGTAAGGAGAAAATTAGAGCCGCGTCGTCAGATTCGAGTCAGATCGTGCTATGGCAATTTTTTTTTAGACGGAGGTCACAGGCCTGCATGATTTCCGCTGTTTACATCTGCATGTCGCTTCGTCGAGTTTGACACCTCTATAATATTTGCCATGTGTTAGAGCATTGTTTTGGCTCATTTCTATTGCAAGATACGTTTTTAAATCTCCAGGTATTTGCTTTTGAGGGACAAAATATGACGATTATTGTGAACGTGTTGCTTACTTGCAATCTATGTTGTGACGCCGGGCTCGGCTGTGATTTAATAGAATGTTTGCATGTACAGCCACAGTAGATAGATTCTTATCACAGGTATCACATTTACCCTCGTACGTTTTTCTTTACTTCGAGAAAGCTTACAGGCTTGTCTAGAGAAATTCTTACGTTTCTTGCAGCTATCTGATCGAGCTTATGTTTTTGGAGCTCGATGTATAGTTTATTCCTCCTTTGATCGTTGTGGTACCACACGACTCAAATGTAGCTCTTTACGCGCAAGTCTGTTGACTGTGTTGTATATGCCAGGATTGTTCGTCTTATTTCTCTATTCCAAACGTCTCGCAAACCTCTTTTATAGCTGCGTTAAACGCTTCCTGAGTTCGTGTTCCGTCCGCCACTACTAATTTTTCAGTACTGGTCATAAGAACGAGGCAAATCTATTTTAGCCAATAAGTATTCTCGAAAGTATTGCTTGCCACCTCTATCCAATAAGAAACCATTATACATTTCCATGCAAAAGCGTGACGTCACATAACACGATTTGTGTCAGCTTTTCGTAGACGTTCCCTCCCTCCCGTTTTTCCTCGGGGGGAGGGTACGGCTACACGTAGGCTAGCTATTGTTTAGCCTGTTCGCACCACTCAAATGTAAATTTACCGCTCTCCGAGAAAAATACGCGAGGGAAAACAAAACTGGTTATAAAAATTTATCATTGATCCGTATTAAAGAAAGCTGAAATCGCGCGCCCTAAAATATCGCTGCGCGCGAGGAAAACGACCGTTTGGAAAGAGTTTGCTTTGTTGCACCAGACCGAACTGATACAAAGAAAACTAACAGAAGGGATTGTTCTTGGAACGCTTTCGATCGAATGTCTTTGAAAATGACCTAGCGCATTCTTTGATCGCCGTGTTCGTACCGGCTATTAAACCTATTTATTAAACATTTGCGCAGTTAAAGAGCGGTTGATTCTCAACATATTTGTTTACTTACGCGAGTCAGTAATGTTGTTCGTTATTCACTTGTCACGCTCACAAAGCAACGAACTCAAACAAAGTTCGTTGATCGATCGATGGCCGCTCATCTTATTTAAAAAACTTTGAAAACCATCGACCGCTTTTACCGCTTATCTGCGCAAAATATGAACACAGCGCGGCAACTCTTGATCGGGCGCTGGTAATGTGCCTGCTCTTATTCCTCGCATTTGTTTACGTTTCGTCGTGATTTTGACGTTGATTCTTTTTCCGAAACCGCCTGATACTTTCGGCTAAAGCATTTCCAAGGCGCTCGCCAGCAGATTCCGTTAATCGGTAGCCAAGAGGCAGGATACTTGATTGTAGAAGCTGAAACGCTGTGCTTGGCTGTCCACAAACTTCTCTCAATCTCCAAAGAGCTTCGCCGTTTAGTTGGAAGTGAAAATGGGATTAACTTCGTTGACAAACGGAGGAGCTATTTTGATAAGCAGGGCATGGATCGGGGTTTCGACGAGATTTGAAAAGAACTCGCGATCACCTGCGGTTTCGCTTTCCTTGTTCATTGCGCGACAAGGTTTCGAATGAATCAGCTGCGCCGACCAAATACTTTGAATATGTGAATATTTTTACAGTTAAGTGGTTTTCCTGAATAGGTATTGTTAGTTTTGACAGCCATTGTTATGCAGACGTCTGCTTAAGATAATAGCTCTTCCATTGAAAACGCGCCATTTTCAAACACAACTCGGACAGATAGTTTTCAAACTAAAAAGGCCGAAGGTTCCTGTAGACCAATTTTCAAGGTCGAAACGGGGTTTGTTTTAGAAAAGAGCCATTTTTCATTTGCTGTGCGTGAAAGTTGGAAAGGCCGTTAAGATTGTCTGAAAATCGCTTCTGAAAACGGCTTTCATACTAAAAATGGCCGATTTTTGCCCATTTTTAAGCGCAAAAGGCCGGTCCTTATACCTGCTATATCCACTTACTTTTCAGCTTAAATTGACGATACAACCTTCTTCTTCAAAAAGCAGCGCGTGAAAGTTGAAGTTATAACTCGTGGAAGTCATAAAAGTAAGTTTTATCAACCCGAGCGCGCCAATTTGGGGCCTTTCTTCTCTTATTCAGGGCATTTCATGGCACGCATATATTAAAATTTGCCGCTTCATCGGTTATGAATAATTAATGATGTCCAGGCATTCTCCGCGATAGTTTTTGTTCTGCATCCTCCAGCAAGGGCTTATAGTTTTGTCTCTTAAGTTGTGTATTTGTTGCATTTTGTTTTTTGTCTCGCGTTGAAGCGTTAAGCGGAGTACTTTGGTTTCTCTAAGCTTCAAGTACTGATCTCAATTTTACTTTCATTCTGTTACAGTGAAGCTAAACGTTTGTCGAAACGCAAGAAGGGGGATATAGTTGTCCTTTGCCAGCTAAAATACCCAGAATCAGACACAGTCCTTTTGTAAAATCGTCTCCAAACTGATTTAGTTTTTCTGTTATACGACAGGTTTCCAGATTACGACTT
>JAHPZR010012075.1:27500-43075 GCA_019787425.1 Platygyra sinensis
TTGATAAAACTTACTTTTATGACTTCCACGAGTTATAACTTCAACTTTCACGCGCTGCTTTTTGAAGAAGAAGGTTGTATCGTCAATTTAAGCTGAAAAGTAAGTGGATATAGCAGGTATAAGGACCGGCCTTTTGCGCTTAAAAATGGGCAAAAATCGGCCATTTTTAGTATGAAAGCCGTTTTCAGAAGCGATTTTCAGACAATCTTAACGGCCTTTCCAACTTTCACGCACAGCAAATGAAAAATGGCTCTTTTCTAAAACAAACCCCGTTTCGACCTTGAAAATTGGTCTACAGGAACCTTCGGCCTTTTTAGTTTGAAAACTATCTGTCCGAGTTGTGTTTGAAAATGGCGCGTTTTCAATGGAAGAGCTATTATCTTAAGCAGACGTCTGCATAACAATGGCTGTCAAAACTAACAATACCTATTCAGGAAAACCACTTAACTGTAAAAATATTCACATATTCAAAGTATTTGGTCGGCGCAGCTGATTCATTCGAAACCTTGTCGCGCAATGAACAAGGAAAGCGAAACCGCAGGTGATCGCGAGTTCTTTTCAAATCTCGTCGAAACCCCGATCCATGCCCTGCTTATCAAAATAGCTCCTCCGTTTGTCAACGAAGTTAATCCCATTTTCACTTCCAACTAAACGGCGAAGCTCTTTGGAGATTGAGAGAAGTTTGTGGACAGCCAAGCACAGCGTTTCAGCTTCTACAATCAAGTATCCTGCCTCTTGGCTACCGATTAACGGAATCTGCTGGCGAGCGCCTTGGAAATGCTTTAGCCGAAAGTATCAGGCGGTTTCGGAAAAAGAATCAACGTCAAAATCACGACGAAACGTAAACAAATGCGAGGAATAAGAGCAGGCACATTACCAGCGCCCGATCAAGAGTTGCCGCGCTGTGTTCATATTTTGCGCAGATAAGCGGTAAAAGCGGTCGATGGTTTTCAAAGTTTTTTAAATAAGATGAGCGGCCATCGATCGATCAACGAACTTTGTTTGAGTTCGTTGCTTTGTGAGCGTGACAAGTGAATAACGAACAACATTACTGACTCGCGTAAGTAAACAAATATGTTGAGAATCAACCGCTCTTTAACTGCGCAAATGTTTAATAAATAGGTTTAATAGCCGGTACGAACACGGCGATCAAAGAATGCGCTAGGTCATTTTCAAAGACATTCGATCGAAAGCGTTCCAAGAACAATCCCTTCTGTTAGTTTTCTTTGTATCAGTTCGGTCTGGTGCAACAAAGCAAACTCTTTCCAAACGGTCGTTTTCCTCGCGCGCAGCGATATTTTAGGGCGCGCGATTTCAGCTTTCTTTAATACGGATCAATGATAAATTTTTATAACCAGTTTTGTTTTCCCTCGCGTATTTTTCTCGGAGAGCGGTAAATTTACATTTGAGTGGTGCGAACAGGCTAAACAATAGCGAAAACAATATACGGAAAGTTTATTGTTTCACTGCTCCGCCTTCTTGAAGTTAATGAGCGATGCTACCGGAAAAAGCGCGCGTTAATCTTAACCAATGAGACTCGCCTCCTGGGCTTAATTTGAATAATTAAAGGTAATATGACAGACCTAAGAACTGCAAGTAAATGTCCCGAGAACAATAGGCATTCTCCGCGAGTGAGTGAGTGAGTGATTGAACATTTCACATACTTTTTCTTGTGCATCAAGTTCCACTTGCTGAATCCGTTTTTCTAGATGTCTCACCATCGTTTTCTGTGTTTCCACATCTTGTTGTAAGGACTGAAGGGGAAAAAAAAAGCCAGAAAAAAAGCAGTTCCACAAACAACAAGATTTACATCAATAGTGCTTTGGCTGGTAAACAATTGGGCGGAAGAATCATCTTTACGCGTTACAACAACACCAACAAAAACCAAACCTTGGCAATTGTAGAATGATGCTTTTTCACCGAAGCTTTCTCTTCTTCGTATTTTGTCGTTGTTTGTGCAAGCTTTTTTTCCAAGTTTGTTCTTGTACTGGAAACAGAAAATATAACAAAGAACAGTAAATGAAACAACACTGCAACAAAACCCATGATCATTTATTTCCTCGAGCCGTCTTTCCTTCTTCTGAAAAACATGAGTCAGACAGTGTGCAAGGTGTCTCCCTTGAATGGTCCATGAGCAAACCTTTGCACATTTTACCTACTGATTTACAAATGCTCCAAAAAGTGGGTTTGCTTGGCTTGTGTGTCACCGTAACAATGCAGTGATGACATCATGTATTTTATACATGCAGACCTTATCACTAATTTCTTGACTGAAAGATCTAATCTTTTTAAACAACCCGATGACTGTTGAACGCCGTAAGCAGGTCTCAAGACTGCAAATAAAAAAACTACAGGTCGGAGGAAGCCAACTGTCTAAACACGGTGTTCTGACAGAGGTCTCTACATTTGCACCCGGCCATAATGGAAAAGCTGCAGCTGGTAGGACAATTTGGTTGGGTCTTACAGTGTAACAAACCAGCAGGAAATCAAGACAAGCCCTGAGAGGTGAAAATCCAACTAAGCTATAAATACGGACTGGGGCTTTCAACTAATTCACTGTGTAAACAAAGTCTGGTTTCTGATTGGCTCACATAGCCAGACTTGATTGAACCAATTGGTAATCTGAACAGAATGCGAACCAAACAAAAGTCGGTTTAACTGGCCAACTGCCTCGTGTAAACATAAAGAGCCAATCTTACCGGCTGTTGTCTTCCTTTAATTTCTTGATTTCTTCTTCCAGTGTTTCTAAAACCTATGAAACACAAAGAAGAGAAGAGCGTTAGTTATGATGTGCTTGCTTATAAAGTTTTAGCAAACAAAACACGTTAAAACGCTATTCAGTTAAACAAGTAAGCGCTCTGACCTGTTGTCCCTTTGACGATCGCGTTCCATACTCTTCTTCCATTTGTTTCATCCTATTATTTGTCTTTAAAACGGAAATTAATACAAAATTAAACATAACTGAATTAAACAAGCGCGCTTTTTAAAAGTGCTTTAATGGAGCGAGAAACATCTGATTTATGAGGTACCTACCGTCGAGTGGAGGGGGAAATCAGACTAGCAATAAAGGAAAGCTGTCACATCAGTTTAACGGAAGCTATCAGTATATATACGTCACGTTACAAGGAAACAATTTCATAAAAATCCCGGGCTCAGTCATTGTTTAAGAGAGGATTCAACGAAAATAAAACCCTCTTTCCCAAATTGTCCAGTGACACGCGTGAAGCTTGGAAACTAACAACAACTTGAGAAAGGCTTTAAGGCTGCGTCAAACGATAACGATAACGATAACAAAAATAAACAGGCTCAGAGTATTCGAGTTAACGCTGTCGAAACAAAACTCTCGCCAGTTGTCATGAAAATCGATTGTAGCTCATGGAGGTAGAACAGACAAAAACAATTGAATAATTTTCTGGACTCACCTTTTCTAAAATTTGTTCCATTTCGCTGCTGTGTTCGCGTTGTAACTGAAGTCTCTGTTGCTCAAGCTGACTCTTAAATTTTATTTGCTGTGAATACAAAAACTCGAGTGAAAACCGCTGTAAAAGGGACAAGTCAACAACGCGAAATTAAATACTGACCGAACACATTATCGGAGCATGCCGTCTATTCTCAAACGGGAAGGGTTGGAACATCTTAGTTAAACTGTATTCACAAAGTTCTCCTAATTGTTTTTTTTCAAGGCAGAGTTGTTCTCCCCGTACTGCATAAAATCACTGGGTCAAATCCTTGCTTCAAATCTGATTTCTATGTAAGATTACATTACCGGTCTGTGTGGGCGACGTCTGTAATCACTTTTTCAACAACTCACCAAGTTTTCTTCCTGTCTCTTGTAGGTTTGTTTCTCTTCTTCTCTCAACAGGCTTAGTTCCATCAGCTGTGTTTTGTGCGTTGAATTCGCCTGAATGAGCTGACAGTAACAAAGACATTTTACAACGGACGTGTTACCTCAGTCACAGCATGGGGACACGGAGGATTGCTACCCCACTGGAAGGCGTGTTAGTCTATTGGAGATTCTCCCTACCAAAACACCAAACTAGGTTACACCAAAATTTCACTGGTACTCATATGTACACCGTGGGGAAGAGAGGCACTCTGAAAATCACGTGCCTTGACTAAGAACAAAACATAATAGCGAAGCCTTGACAAATTTTCCTTTGAGGACGTAAATACCAATATATATCACACGACAGCTATGTGAGCGGCATGACAATACCATCAAATTAACTTAGTAAACGCACCCCTGCAAGCGGACGCTACTTTTACTAAACTTACCTCCTCTCGTAACTCCCGCACTTGCTGCTCCAACTCAGCAATAGTCTGCGAAGAATAAAAGTTAGAACCGTGACAGTGTGGAATTGTAGATGAGCTTTCAAAGATTTATTACACGTTTTAAAGTATATCCATGTCTTTTAGCACCAGCCTCATTGTCACATCATAAACAAAGTGCTTTACAAGTCACAAGGACAAACGAGAAGTGGGAAGATCAACACCTTGACATGTTTGTTACCTTAGCGTCTTTGTTTGATCTGTTTCGGGTCTGGGTTTCGTGTTCAAGCATTTTATGACGGAGTTTCTCCAACTGCATCTCCTAAACGATGAAAACCAAAACAATCATTCAACAACCTCCTTTGGGTGTAAACCACGGACAATGAAAGACATGAAGCGTTCAGAACAAAGTGACGTTTTTGTCCTCTCTGGGGTTGAAACGTTTTTGTCAATAAAACATACTCCGTGTAGAACTCATATGGCACCTCCTAAGATTACCACTCTTGAACAACAGTAACTTGTGAGAGTAAGGTACTCTACGGCTTAATCAATGCCAGACGAAAATGCTAGCAGTGTCATTGCAAACTGCAATAACAGCGCAATCCGCTCTGGAACGAGAGAGCTCGGTATTCCCAGTCTCACACAAGTGCCGGGTCGAGTGTTTCGAAGTGTTGTTTGGCTACAGTCAACTAAGAACGCCGTTACCGTGATCTCGTCCGCTAAACGTAATTACAAATGGTAAATGTCTGAAAACATGCATGGCAGGGTGGTACTTTACTAACCTTATCTTGCTCGTGTTCTTTCAGTGACGAGTCTCTTTCTATTTGATGAGCCCTCAGGGTCTGCGCCTTCTCCTGTTCGTGTCGAATGTTTAGCTCTGCGATCTGAAACAAGAAAAAAACGTTTCTCATATCGTTAAAGTGAAATCTTGGATTGTCCTTCTGACTGATTGTACGCAAAAAAGAGAGAAAACTCTCAGTAATAAATGCAACCAGTTTTCCTGCTCGAGACAGAATAAGTCCATGCGGATTTCTCGGGCGAGGTTTGAGACTTGCTTGTAATTTATATCATTGCAACAGTTTCATTTTAAGTGCAAATTATCGAAATATCATAGTGAGAACCTAAAGTAACAATATAGTATAACTAATAAGTGTATAAGGAGCAGTGAATAGCCCTTTTCACGCTTAGCTTTCCTCATTTGCATTACAATAAAATCTAGCATGTATGCGAGGCAATTTCGGGCTATTTCGCTTTTTTAGCCCGAAATTGCCTCGCATTCACGTTGATTACATTGTAATGCAAATGAGAAAAATTAACCGTGAAAAGGGCTATTGGCTCAAGTCTTGTATCCGATTTGCTGAGATTTACTGAGAAGTCCATTTCTTCGCTTTTCTTGGTTAAAACACAAAACGGCGGGGAACTAATTACAACTGAACAATATGCTTCAAAACGAAATTACGATGAGAAGACTCTGGGAAAAAAACTACTTGTACTCTCTCGAATAAGAAGACTTGGAAGACAGTCCTTCAGAAGACATTTCCTGACAAAAAAATCGAGCAAACCTCTTTCTCGTGTTTGATTTTGAGATCTTCCAGCTGCCGACTAAACTCCTTGGCTTGCTTTTCACGAAGACTCTTTGAACGGGCCAGATCTTCCTCAACTTTCTCCATCTAAAGAATTCAAACGTTCTCAGTGAACAACCAAAACAGGTAGTAAGACATAAATATTTATTTTATCACATTTTGAGAAACTTTTTGCTCCTTGGGAACATTGAAATTTACACGCGACAATTTTACTCCCTCTCTTTTGCTTGCTGGCAAAATGATTTAACGATTAGAATGACCTCAGGCCGTATTAGGACGATCAGTCATTTCAGTATTTACGGCGGATGCAGGGATGTATGCTACAGACTGTATGTTCAGTGAGCCGTCAGAATGGAAACTGCACCTGGGCTTTCATTTCATCAAACATTCGCCCCGAGTTCCTCTCCACTTGACTTTTAAAATCCTCCAGCGCATGCTCAGCCTGTTGTGCCTGCTGTTTTTGAACTTCAGACAGCTTTTGGATTTGATCTTCACGTTCCCTAAAGGAAAGTAAGGTAAAGCGTCAAATGACAGCCAGGGAAACTCCTCAGCCTTTTAAATCTTAAGACAAACTAAGACCACACTTGCTTGATTGGTTCCAGTTAAAACAAACATCCACCAATCTGGAAGACGCAAGCGGTGCCCAGCGCGGGAAAACATGCAGTGAGTGCCAAACGCGGAAAAACGCGTGTAAGCAACGAACACGATTGACTTTGGTTATGATTAGTTGTGACAAACAGTATAATTTTTCTGATTGGTTATAGCACTTTGTAAGCGACAACAAGCTGAAAGCAAAGTCAAATAAAAACTTCTTTTATCGGCCCTTATTTTTTTTCTCACGCTCAACTTATGACAACCTGTTGGATATCGGAAACTACAAAAAACTCGTAAAAGCTTACTTCAGCAATGTCTCCAACTTTCTTATTCGCTTGTCAGATTCTGCTTCTCCTTGATCAAGCTCTGCTTGAATTCCTCGAATCTAAGATCAGGTTCAATAAATACCAGGAAGATTCACTTTGTTGAATTATATTCACATCTACCTTCAGCTTACATTGATAAGTAGAGACGAGAAATGAAATTAAATGAAATGATCAACTACGGGAAACATATCTTGCGAATGCAAGCTGCCTTTCACCACTCTCACAGACTCGAGAACACTGTGTTCACATGACAATAAATTCCCAGAGCTGAATTACGTCTGCCTCTGAGTGTCAGTTCTTGAACAGTCATGCAGTTCTTGAACAGACGTGAGAGATGGATGACGGTCGAGTCGAAACGCGTTTAAACACATCACAAAACGATACTACACTAACAGGTTATAATCTCTATAGTACACACCGTCAAAACAAAAGTTTCAGTTGGAATCTAGGGCAGTCCGATTTTCAGAAAGTGAGGCTCCACTAGAGACGCCTGAGTGTGTACTTTCAAAGAAATTTTTGCCGGAAAGCTTAATAAAAAGTCAGAACTTGTTTATCAACTAACAACTAACTGACACAAATGACCGGTTAATCCTGTATTTTACATTGTGGTCCAGATAAAAGATAATAAAAGATTACACTTTGTACGTGTAAGAGAACTGTTAGATTCCTACACCTCTCCCGGCCTGAGTAGTATGATTTCCTCTGTCTTACAAATGAAGACAGTGACAAGAAAATTGATACCCACCTTTTTCTCGTGCAAATGTTCTAAGTTCAACTTTTCTTGTTTGTGGGTAGATTCCAACTCCTGTTAAAGAAGTCATGAAAACGCTTCATAGACATTGATTATGTCAATGACTAACAACATATATAGTTCTGCAGGTTACTTATGATTATTGAAGCTGCTAAAAAACAGCAAGCTCTGTCAGCAGGAGCAGAAGCCAAACCGATCATTTTGCTTAAAATTACATCGCTATCAAAACGATTACTGAAACCATCTCCTATATTTACATAGGGTTTCACATAACTTTTGACGAACGGGTTCCAAAGTTTGTTCGGAATTTCCGCAGTTGGCGACGAACTTGACAATGTGATTACGTAGTTGCAAATCAAGTTGGGAACTTCGCAGCGAAGTTCGAAATTACAACGCAAACTTCGCCGCAGCCACAGTTCGGAAACTTAAGTTTGCTGAAGCGTGAGGTATAATTATGAATCCTTTCAACCGACAAGGTAAAGCTTTGCCAAACAATGTGCGGGAAAAAATGTAGATAACCGACTACAAGATGAAGGGCCAACAGAAATCGGAAAAGAGCTAGTATTGTTGACAACTTCGTTCGCAAAGGACATGTTGAGGCAGGAAAGGGAGGAAATAAAATACGCAAACGAAGTCTCATTTCCATGTACTTCCTTCCTTCGTTCTTTGGTTTTCGTTGGTAAAGGTGATTCATCCTTCAGTAAATCGACATGATATACGAGAAGAGCTTTCGCTCCCAGCGCGAGATCCTGCAAAAACATGTAGTCAAGTTGTTCTGATGTCAGCAACTTTAGTTGAAGCCTTGATGTGAACTGGTTGATGACTAGAGTTTGAAAAATGAAATCGTAGGTTTTCTGGTCTAATTTGCCCCTAAAAAGAGACATCCAATTTTCTAAATCGGCCATAACTTTGGATCAAGAAGTTCGCAAAATCGTAGCGAAGTTCGCAACGTAGTTCCCAACCTCGTGGGGAAGTTCGTAACAAGATTGGTAATTACGTGATCAAATTGCCAAGTTCGTCGCCAACTTCGGAACCCGTTCGTCAAAAGTTATGTGGAACCCTCTGTAAATGTTGCAATATTATCTACATATTTAACAATTATTCCATGAGCGCGCGTTGGATATGAGATGATTATAGCCAACTCAGCGCGTAACCAACAAGCGCGAGTGGAATAATTGTTTTATTAAAAACGCCCCCAAATATAGAAAACTAGACTACAATAAAAACACAAAGGCCCAAAAAAATCACGCAGACGCTCGCCATTTTTGTAGATCATGGTATAATTAACAAATAAAGAAGCCTAAGCCGTGTATTACACCGTGATAAAACACGACAGGCATTTGAGAACACGAGAGAAATGTAGAAAGCACGAGCCGCAGGCGAGTGTTTTCTACATTTCTCGAGTGTTCTCAAATGCCTGGAGTGTTTTATCACAGTGTAATACACGGCTTAGGCTTCTTCATTTGCTTTATAATATACATTTTACGCGCGCAAAACAATAAAACACGCTTTTTCTATGTTTTATTCTCTGATAAAACATAGGTTTTTGACCAATCAGAGCGCGCGCAGGGTCCAATCTATGTTATAATGGCTCATATACCATGATGGCTTAGCCAATGAAAACTCTCGCATGGCATTATCCAATGATCCAGTTTTTAATAAAAGGATTTATACATTACAAGTGAGATAAACTGTACATGTGATATTTCAATTTGGAGCAAAATATTTGTATAGCGAGCAAACCCAAGGTTTCTTCATGTATTTTACTTTTGCAAAGTCCTAAAAATAGCGAAGCTAACCAAGTTTTCGAGATCTATTGTTTCAAATGCCTAAGAACACTATGGCCGCAAAGCATTCAAAACATCTAGTGGTAGCATATGAGCTCTTGTAACAAACAGGTAATACAGAATATTAGCCATACCCTGATTTGTCTCTGTCGTTGAAACTCAGTGTCTTGCAGGGCTTGTTTCAGTTGGTTAACCTGTGACTCCAGTTCAGCTATAGTGTCTGTGGCCTAAAAATAATAACATCACCAACGTTATAACAAATTAAACATTATAATTTGATGAACTAAGGTCATAGAGCAGAAAAAAGGAAAAGAAAGAAAGAAAAAGAAACACAAGAGACGAAAAAAGTGGGGAAATCACAGCAGAAAAATGTCAGCAAAACACGGGGCCATTCTGCCCTAGCTTTTCATTCTTCGTAGTTGAAAATCTTTGAAAGATAGCAAGGAAAGTTGTTGTCTTATTTGTTGATAACTTTTGCAGCCCTATTAATTTTCTTATTTTACGTTTGCCCCTCATAAACATCATATTCCACGCGTTAGCTCCGCACTATGTTACGTCTGTTATGGATGGTGCTTAACATGTGACACTACAAGTTAAGAGACAGTTGTTATACCTTAGCAATTGCTGCTGAATGTTGCTGTTTCATGCCTTCTATGCTGGTGTCTGTCTTCTTGTTTAATTGCTTCACCATTGTCTTGTGTTCATTAATTGCTTGTGAGTGATCTCGTTCCATTTTTGACAGGCTATATAGAGCACACACACGCACAAAAAAATAGAGTTATGCATGCTGACAAAAAATTTTAACGGGACAATGACATTGTCTGAAAAAAAATAATTAAGCTGCCGCTGTCACGAAATGATAAAAATTGGTATTGAAAGCCCCGATGAAGAAAGTGTATCACACTTAAGTATGTGTCAACATCAAACTACTGATCAAATATTGTCAAACATTTACAAAAAGAGTAGAAAAACATCAGCTTTACCTTGTCTTGGTTTCTTGTAATTCGCTAGATAAGGATGCTGTCTGTTGTTCAAGTTCCTCCTGAAAAAAATACAGGAATGATTAACTTTTCACAACGCCTTTGAAACGCATTAACATATTGACAAACATGTAATGACCGTCAAATCACGCTATCATTATTTCACAACTTTGTGAAAACTTTTTTTAGACACACATGTATCTGTCCCGGTATCTGTGGGGCAGATTTTACATGAAATGTCACAGTCGGGCAATTTGTAAAAGTTGTTATGATAACTTTGCGCGTACTTTTCCCTAATTTTAATATGTTAAATTAAATAAAACCCATTGAAAATGTCCTCAAAAAGATTTTAAAAATAACTGAATAAACCAAAGCTGACAATAATGATACAGTGCACTGGCAATATACCCCATGACTGCATGATTACTAGCACTGAACGTTTGGTTCTACAGCCTCAATTGAGCGGTTTTCAACTGAGTGTCATAAAACCAAAACCAAAATAATCACGCTAACCAATCACAAAACACACAGAAAATATATTACAGTGAACCAATCAAAACACAAGGTAATTACATGTAACTGACGCAAAGTATAGAAAAACGTGTCTGGACGAGTCATGACGGATTTTGGTTTTACTTCTTATTAGATGAAAAGGTGGCATGGGTTTTTCAAGGCAATCATGCCGCCCAGTTGAACCGCTACGGTGAGTCGGTGAGTGCAATTCAGCTTTTTGAAGAACTCACGAAGTGCAAATTAATTCCAAATTGAACGAGAAAGACCATATGATTAGTTAATAATAGTAAAAATATTAAAAATATTGCGTGGAGGACGAGCCGGATGATCTTTCTTGAAGCCATTTTTCTCATTCCAAAAACTTTTTTCAAAGTTTCTGCACAAAATGTTCACAATCATTTTACGTGATATTGTTGGCTTAGAAAATTTCCTATGTCTTTAAGCCAATCATAATCCAGAATTACCATGTGTAATTTGCACTGGTGTCACACTTGAACTGCACTGCTCTCAGCCAATCAGAATCAATAATTTTTTCTTGTATAATTATTAGTAGTCACGTAATCCGCATACAATCATGTGGATGTCCAAATACAAGTATCCAATTTGAACTTTTTGGAATTGGATGCCCACGTGACTCACATATCAATAGGCCACTTTCGATATACTAAAATTCAGCTTGATAGCGAGGCTTAGAGGACACAAACAAAAGAAATGAATAAACATGATCATTCTTTTGTTTGTGTCCTCTAAGCCTCGCTGCCATGCTAAATTTTAATATATCGAAAGTTGTCTATTGCAAGCGCTTTAATGGTTTCCTGAGTATAATTCAAAACTTATGAAAAGCGCTACCAACATTTTCGCTCAAAAGAAGCTCACAAAAGAAATTTTTAATCCTGAAGTTCGTTGTACATGTATAAGCAATTGAATCTTGTGTCATAAAATTAAGGGACTAATTTCTAATCAGAATTACTTGCGCTATTGCTCCCTGAATTGTACTCCACTCGGTCTAATTCCTATCACTAATTTGATCAAGATTTGTCAAAGACGGCACTTGCTCTGACTTACTTTTTCCTTAGCAAGCTTTGATCTGGAATTCTGCAGTCCTTCTGATTCCTTAGTTAGCTGTTGTACTCTTGTTTCCAATTCCTGAATGACCAATCTCTAAAAAATGAACAATGACAGCTTGGGAAATGTGAGCATTTATTGACATTGGTGCATAGTACATGCTGGGCTCAAGCCTTGCCACACTTCTTACATCATGCTTTATGCCAAGGTACTTGTATCACAGAACTTTGCCTCTTCTACCACCAAAACGTCTACCCCTGCAGTAGCCTATAGTGATGCGACAACCATCTACATGTACAGTCTGCACTAAAGTTTAAGTCACACTCAGGTCCACTGTTGCACGTAATCGGATGTCATCCTGTTTTCTATCACATGAAGTGACCAGGATAATTGCTGGACAGGTTGCCAGTCCAATGTCAGGCTACCCAGCATTCTGTTTAACAGTTACAGCTGTTTAGTCCTCTTAAGCATCGGTTACTATGCTAGTGGTGGAAGGTCCTGTGAATGGAAACAATATTTATGGTAATAATAGTCAGGGCTAACTAGTTTACTTACAGTAGTAGCATTTTGCTGGTTGTATTCAGTTTCCATTTTTTGCAGTCTCTGGTTTGTTTCGTCCAGCAGTTCTTGAATGTTATGCGTGTGTTGTTTCTGCATCTCAAACTTTTCTTGCTCAAACTCAGCTATCTTGTCATTCAACTAAGAAAAATATAAATATAAAATTGATTAAAACTCTTTCGCTGACACTAAATTGGTAAATTGGTAGAATTTGGCACCAAACTTTCAATTTCATTTACTGAATCTGATGGGATAATGACTACTAATAGTCATCATGTTCAGATTGTTACACTTGACTGTGATTTTTAGCATTTGGAAATATCCTTCAAGCAGTCTTCCCTTTTAACTTAGATGAGTTCTGTCTGTAGTATAATCTAGCCCTTACAAGTTAATTAAATCACGTACAATGTAAGAACTGACCTTTTTTTCAAGTCATGCTGTGCTGTTTCACCACTCTGCTCAGCTAGAGTTTTTAGTTCTGCTATTTGCGTGTCTCTTTGCTCCTTCATTGCTTGAGCTTCTCTAACAAGCTGAGAAACTTAATGAAAAACAACGCCAGAGCAGTGAACTTAACAGAAAGAAGTTACGTTTAAGCCCTTATATGGTTTCAACCCTCTATTGTACCAGACGCTTCATCACAAAAGCAAGTTAAAATTGAAGGAAAGAAAGAAATTGGTTAATGGTAATTAAATTCATTTGATGCATGTCTGTTGCCAAGAATTCTATATAAGCTGGGCGAGTGCTAAAGCTTGCTAAACATTGGTTTAGTTTTTAGTTCAGTTGACATTCCAACTAGCTGTTTTTAGGAGTCCTAATCCTTACCTTTCCTTTCCTGTTTTTTAGCAGCTGCCTCCATTTCAGTGATCTTGTTTCGATAGTGTGATTTTACTTCCTCTAACTCCATGTTCTTTCTGTCTAAAATCTTGCGATTAAACAGGAAAAGGGCATATAACATGTATTGCTGATGTTACATTTACTACATTAATTGATGTTAGTTGCAAGGACAAAGAAAAACCAAAATGATTGTTGAACTTATCTAGGTTCTTACGTCAAGCAAAACCATCAGACAAGAAGGTATGTCAGCACTCTCCCTTTTTCTCTTAGACCTTATGTGTGAACAGAAATTGTGTTTATTTAATTTTTCAAATAAAAAGTTTATTGACCAGTGAAAACAAGAAGAGGCTCTCTTCGTACAAGTGTTTCTCATATTTAGATTTTGTACATGTTAACAGAAAGAAATAATGCTCACATGGCATAAGGGTCATTTCACTGCCCCCTATTCTCACAACCAGTGTGTGGTTTACAAATTTGAATGTGATCTGTGCGTGATCTGTGCGACACAGACGGGTACACCACCCGAAATTTACACCAGCACATTAAACAAATACTCTGCAATCAGGAGGCATCTTGAGCAACACCGTCTATTCAGTGAAGACTGATTTGGTCGACAAGCATGCAATTTTCTGTTCTAAAGAAATGTAGATCAATGTTGGATTGTCTAATTTTTGAGATGTTATTCATTAAGGAATTGAACCCCGAGTTAAATACTCAGAAATACTCTATTCACGCCAAACTCTTTACGTGACTCTACGTGTGAATATGTGACTCTGTGTGTGAATACTTAATTATTTGCATATTTTCACTTTGTTACCCATGTCTCCTAGGAATTCTTTACATTTATATTCATTCTCATTTTACTAATTCTTGACTTGATAATGACGTTAAACGAATGTCGAAAGTCATCGCATTTTTAAACTTTTAAATCAAGATGGTTTTTAATTTTTTAAACTTTACAACTTACTTTACCGCAATTATTTATAGTTAACTTGTGATTTTGCCTTAATTGTGTACATCTAAATTAAGAAGGGCAATATTCTTAGAATACCTTTTGAACTGCAACGTCATGTTGCTGTTGAAGTTTGAGTTTATCTTCATGATATTTTGCTTCAACCATCTTTGTTCTTAGCTCAATCTGTTCAGAATGACAAAGGAAAGAAATGAAGGATAGATAAAGGTTCAAATAATGAATATAAATGTTTGTAAATAAAAGACCTTTTAAACAAAAATGATATCTTTACCTCTCTGTCACTTGATCGGTTAAAGCTATGGTCCTCTCTAAAAGTACCATTTACAGAGGATACACCTTAAAAAAAATCAAATTGAGGTTACTACATGTATGGCTTACACAATGTTGACACAAGTTCATGAATGAAATGCAAAACACATTATTCACAAAATGAAAAACATCAGGTAATGAGCTCTCTATTGACCAATAACCTGCACAGTCATGCAAACATGGTCACAGAGGCTAGATGTCCTAACTCTTACTTTGTTTGGTAGGATCAAATCCTCATTGTATCCAGGTGTATAGAGGAAATATTAAAAAGATGGAGGGGGGAAAGAATTTCCAGTAGTTGTTGTTTTTGACAGTGTGTACCTACCTTTCGTAAATCCATTGTACTGGTTTGTTTTTGATGGCTAAAAAGTTAAAAAGAAGTTGAAAAATAATTAACTCAAGCATGCTGTGCAGACTAATTGATAATTGTACAACATTATAACAATACATACACTAAAACAATTATGTGAAACCCACAGAGCTCTACATTGTAGAATGTGCTTTGTTCTTACTGGTGATGTAGAGGGATATCCTGAATCAGTGTGTTGATACTCTGATGGACTTTCATAATGTCGGCGAGGAGGCGGAGAAATGCGACCACCATATCTGGTTTCTAGAATATCATCAGAAGGGTACCCTGAGGAGAGCCTTCCCTTGTATCGTTTTTCTTCAAGAACCTGATCAAATCCTGGAGCCACTTCATATCCATTTTTCTCTTCCCTACTGGAGGTGCTATAAGTTGTGGATCTTGGCTGTGGAACTGGATTAATGCCACTTGTTGTCGGCAGTTCCCTGAAGCAAATAGAAGGTTTCAACATGAGCATGACTATTTTCACACTAGTAGTCTCACAAAGTTCAAGTTGCTTATTTCACATCTGCTGACAGGAATGGCGACACATAACATACATTTAGAAATAGGCTATTTCTGGGCACCCTGTCCTACAAAGGCAATTCAGGGCAAAAAAACTTTTTTATTCCACTTGTCCATTGGACGATTAACTTTCAGATTTTGTTGTCCGAAAGTTAAATTCAC
>JAHPZR010012077.1:0-13017 GCA_019787425.1 Platygyra sinensis
AGGGGAAGGCAGTAACGGGGATTAAAAACAACATAGTATACTACTTGAACCTGTATGCTTGTCGGGCGCTCAGGTTATTGCGATGTTACAATCATTATTGCGATCTTGCTACAGAATGTGACCAATCAGTTTTCATGTATGATACTTGATTTCCTGACTTAGCGGTTTCATGTTCGCTCTTTGCAACAGTTTTTAGTATCTATATTTTCTTGCCACTTAATTCATGGCATCTTTTGCAAGCACTCTTTGCGAAATTCATCAATTGCTTAATCATCTGCCTCGTTCATTTTCTTTGTCTCGCAACCGAGTACCGGTTCCTTTTATTCCACTGTAATTCAAAATAATTCAGTATAAACCTCGCTTGATGCCGGATGTCTTTGCTATTTTCTCTGCTTTTGTAGTTTCTGTTCATTCTAGTTGATCTTCGTCAGTTATGGCAACTAAAATGTTGCTCTGTCATGTTGTTATTCCGTGCACGAACTAAACGCGGAACTAGATCCAGCTTATTGAAAAACTCCGCCGGCACCCAGAAAAGGACACAAAATACAGAAACACCACGCGACGCCTCATGTTAAATGCAACAGTAACCGCTGATTGTAATAAAACAAGAAAATAACAAGGTACATGGTCTAGTTATCGTTTACCGATTTACGGTTAAGTGTAGAAACAACATTTTTGACCTAAAACATCTAAATATCTACATCAAAGGAAGTGTCTAATTATTACTTCATGTAGAAACAACAAATAGAAGCACCAAAACAAAAGAGAACGAAGGGAATGATAATTATCTATCTAGTTTGGGTCTTTTTTGCGCAAGGCTTGGAAGTTTAATGCATTATAACCTCGGGACAAATCATTTTAAAAATCGCCTTTTCCCGAACGACAGGTTTCTCTTGTGTCCATCCCAATAATATAGAACAATCAAAGTACGGCTATGCAAACTTTGCCCACCCTTGCGCCAATTTCAAAGAGTTGAAATACATCGGCAAAATTATTCGAATCAGTTCAGAAACGACTATACTGCGAAAGCGATGATGCATTTATAACGCGGTAAAATCACTGCACAGGTAAAAGTAACTAAAACTCTCAGTTCACCTCAGGTGGCCGGTTACTCAGCAGTGCACTGTTCTTATTTTCGATCATTTGTCTCCGGTAGCCATAGAAGGGGAAGAAATAAAGTTACAAGAACAAACTAACCTTTGTCGTCGTTGTCGTCTTTGCCTGACTTGTAACAGCATGGCAAACCCATGCAAACGATTCGGCGCATCGCTGTGCATCGCATTGCGGAAGCGCTGGAGGTTCAGCCTTTCTTTACAAAAAGAGGTCTTACGCATTCAATCGTCGATTTGCTGACAGTTGTTTTGTATTCTGCACTTGACGCTAGTGATTAATGTGTGTTCCTGACTCACCGATTCAATTTTATTTGCATAAGATAACAGTTGAGATCAAGTACGTTTCAAGACCAAGGGTGCATGATAGTCGATGATAATTGTAGCACGCGTTTCTGTTTGACGACCAACTATCGTTAACTATCATTGACTTTAAGCTGTTTAAAGAAGGATGTAGCTTCGCTAGAAGACGCTCAGTTAATTTTTCTATAATTTTCCATATATTCCTCTGTAAGATTTGGCTGGTTACCAGTCAAGACGGTATCGAAAACCATGATGAGGTCTGTTATTTTAGGAAGATTTGTTATTTAGTCATCGAACCGTACAATTCATGTCTAGAAACAGTAGAAAGTCGAAATAATCATTGAAACCGTTTGGTTGTCTAAAGAATCAGTCATTTAGCGTTGTTGGTTAATGCGAAATTCGAGTCATATCAGTTCCAGCATTTATTTGTTGTTGCATCAGCAGAACAAATATTTCGTACTTGAAATGAATTCTCAAGTAATCTCATCTCAATCTCAATATCAACAGAATACATCTTACATTTTGGATGCATTGGTTTGCTCTCAAACGTTCCTGAAATGATTTAAAATTCAGTTTTCAATACGCCAGTGGTCCTCCCGCCGGGTTCTTTCTCTAATTTTGCGATCGCTCTGGATACTAGCTAAATAGCTAGGTTGCTATAAAACGATGTATAAGTAGGAAGCGCATGTCTTGTCTGCTTTTGCTATCTAAATCGCCGCTTTGCATATTATTCTGTGAGAAGGATTGATTCTTTTTTTCTCTCCCTTTTGCGATTGCTTTAGCGTTTTATAGTGCCAAATCTGAAACTTGTATCGTTTGATACACACGCTGAAGGAAAAGAACACCGAAAACTGTGGGAATGTTAACTTAACAGTTGTTATTATTATTTCCGTCTTAAACAGAAGCCGCGTTAGGCAAGAAGCATTTGATGCATCAAAAATAGACATGAAGAAATTAGAATTTGGAATCGTGTTTTATATTCACTCCCATCGTTTAACAGATGCGACAGATACGCTTTGCTAACTTCATCGATGCTTCTCGAGAGCATTTTCTGTTTAAAGAAAAAAAGAAATCAAAATGGTTCAACTGTTGCGATAGATCTATTTCTAGTCTTTGTGGTCATTGCATATCGCTTGCATGAACGTGAAGAGTTCCGCGGTCTTTGGATTCTGATTTGAGTTTTCATATCTGTAAATGATAAAAAAATATATTTTTCTGCGTAAATAATTCTTTGCACCTGTTTTAAAAGCATTTCGTCTCTTTGCTCCCTTTTAAACCTCATCTTGACTTTTTACAGGCTGCAAAAGCTACGAAATCTGGCCATCATCTGTTCCACGGCCGAGCAAGTAAGGGGTATGGATCTATTCCCGGTTTGACGTCACAAACCTCTTTGCATGCATGTCTACAAAGACTTACTACGATGCAAATCCGTTTGTGACGTCAAACCGGGAATAGACCCATACCCCTTACTTGCTCGGTCGTGAAACAGATGATGACCAGATTTCGTAACTTTTGCAACCTGTAAAAAAGCCAAGTTTTAGTTTAAAAGGCGCAGTGCGTTTAAACCAGGTGTAAAGATTTATTTAAGCGAAAAAAATATTTTGGGGTTAAGTGCACGTTAAACGCCTCACCAATGTCAGAGTTTATCATAACAACTCTCGGAGAAAAGTCAAAACAAATTCAGTTTTCGTTTACAAACAGCTTTGTTAACAACTTATGGTTTCCAGCTAAACGTCAGGTCGCATAAATTGTCATGCGAAATTAACAAACACCATTAATTAACTTGGCTTAGCTTTGTGGTCTTTTCCTTGTATGTCAACAAAAAAGAACATTTTTGGCCTTGAATGTGACAACGGGTTTGTCCGCTCTGAACTCTTACGAAGAAAAGGGAGTTGTAGGGCTTAACTGGCTGGAAACCTGTGTACCTGACTGTATGACTCGGAAATTAGCTCTTAGCAATTCCCTTTCTGCGGAAGAGGAACTTGTCACCGGTTCCAGTGTGCCACTGGATTCGCCACAATTGGAAATAATTAAGGATGTCACAATATTGCTGTCTAAGTTATTTAACATCTCAACGAGCACTATATGACAACACGAGCGGACAATATGGCTCCCGAGGCTCGATGGGAGCACGTGGTATGACCTCACCGCGCAGAATTGTATGACACAATAAAGAAAAATGTCCGAAAAGGCAGAGGTCCTCCTGCCTTTTTTCTGTCACAGCTTAACTATATTAAATATCGAAAGGGTTGCACATGGCTTTTAAAGAGAGATTTTCAAAATGAAATGACAACCACTTTCGACTCGGTACCATTTGTTTAACCTTTATCAATTTTGAGTTCAATTTGGCCTACGTTTGGCAAATTTCAGTATGAGAAATAGCGTTATGATAACTTTGAAGCCTAATTTCTTTAAAATGAAAATATCCACACGTTGGGATGCATATGGAAATGTCAGTTTCTTAAAAGGTATAACGGGCTCTTGCCAGATATGAAGTGAATCCGATGGCTAGAAATAGTATTAAATCCAACATTTCTGAACACGCATTTTCTCTCTTTGATTCCTCACTGTCCTAAGGGCCTTTGGGAGTTGAAATGATTCATTTTGGACCTCGCGCCTCCTCCTCGTCAATTTTATTGTATTCCCTCCTCCTCCTCCTCAATTCTATTGTTTTCCCTCCTCCTTCAGGGAAAACAATAGAATTGAGGAGGAGGAGGAGGAGGCAAAACAATAGAATTGAGGAGGAGGAGGAGGGAGAACAATAGAATTGAGGAGGAGGAGGAGGGAAAACAATGCACAGAGATCGTTTCCCAAATATCTTTTAGAATAAATGTAGTATTTATAAGGGATACTTACAGTAATAAAGAGGAGAATGCATAGTTAACATATTCATATCTCCGCTAAATCCTTAAAATCCGTGGTATTTAGAATATCTTACTAGCTGCCCCATATAACCCCGCTTCAAATCGATGTAACCTCTGCCTCTGGGAGAAGTACTTTATTATTTGTAAACCTGAGTTAGCCTCTCTGAACAAACGTAATGAACTGATTACTTCATGTAGACACGCAAACAAATTTCTCCTGAAAAATGCTAATTTTTTAAAATTTTAAGTTTATGGATTCTCTTGTCAAGTAATTTTGAGCTTCTCTTGTCACGCAGGGATGGTGGAGTTTATTTATAATCTCCTACTTTCCATTGTTTTGTAAAGCGTCCACTTGTTGTAGCTATCATATTTCCAACGGTTGTATGTGTATTTCAAATCAGTGTAACGATGTAAATTCGCATTTGGCAATTTATCTGATGAGTGCTGCACACAATTCGTGTAGTACGAAGCTAAATAGTAATAAAATGCCAAGTCAAATCTACAGTTGATTAGTTCGTCATCTGTTATAATCACGCTCTGGTTTACTATCGAGCACTCTGAAAACAGACCTGCAAATCAACTCAACATTTAAAGTTATATATATATATATATATAGTTATAGTTACAGATTTTAATCTCAGTTTTTTTTATTTTTTTATACATAGTTAGAGATTTTAATAACCGATCATTTTTAACACTACATACCCGTTACTCTCATTACTGTTAGCATTCTTTTTTTGTTGTGTCCCCTAATTAGTATGGGTATCACCCAGGCTACAAGGTTTTCGACACTTAAATAAAGTTCTTACTTACTTTACTATAGGCTGTCTTTGACCTCCTTCGCCGTTGCCATGTCGCCGTTGCCATGGCAACCATTGTTGATACTAAAGCTATCTCAATTTATAATTTTTTTTGGTTATGTTTAAAATGTGTCCTCGGTCAAAGTTTTTTCCTTATCAATTCTGGTGTAAATGAGATCCGATGCCAGATATATATCACGATGAGGATGTTTCAACTAGGGCCACTTTCATTCCAGCCCTTTTCTTTAAGGAGTCCGCTGTTCTTCCATCTTGAAATTAGAAATCGTCATCTCTCAAAATAGCAGTCCACTGTCCAAACCCGTGCTTAGTTATCCCTTCCTTTAGAAAATCGTCCTCTTCTTTTGTAAATTTCAAAACGCGACGAACGTTCCTGTGAGAGCGCAAAATTCTTTTAGGCAGGGCATCCTTTTCGGGGGAGGAGCTGATATTTTGCATTCTTTCAACTAAAGGCCCGGCCTCGGACGTCGAATCTCCGAGTCTTGCGTGGACGTCCTCGTTCACTTCTGAACCCTTGGAACCTTGAAGTTTCGGTAGGCACTCGTGACCCTTCAAAGCAACTTCGCGGGATCGTTGCTTTTGATAGTGAACTTTAGCAACAGCAGAGCTGTGTTTTTGGTCTTCCGACAAAATTCTCTGCTCCTCGCTAGTGAGCTGATTGAGGTTCTGCGTTTCAACAATTTGGCGATAGCGCGTGGGATGGATGTACTTTCCGATTGCATCAAACACCAGTTTGCTCATGATCTCGCCTAATTTACTATGTTGGTCGCCATTTCTGTTGACGAGGACGAAATCACACCGGAGTTTGAGAAGCGGTCTGACGTACGAGATGTAGCCATCGAGCACTTGCATGTTTGCATCGGTCAGAATTAAAGAATCAAATCCATACTTTCCAGCAGTCTTGAACGTTTTCTGATCAATGAATCCACCCTTTTTCTTAGCTGTAGCAATCAGGTCCACCGTCAAATATTGATAAGTCAGGGGACATGACCCCTTCACTTTGATGGACAGATACATGGCTACAAATTTCGTGGCAAATGTCAGGTCTGAGGGGTTCACTTGAGCTGGACTCGATTTGCAAATCTTCACGGAGTTTTCGTAGCGCTGCAGATGGAATTTCACGACCTACAATAGCTCTTCCATTGTTGCCCAGTGGCCTCTTGCTTCCAGTGTCTCAATGTCTAAATCTTGTGTCCACTGCAATCGCATCATCTTTGCGACTGTCTTTCGCGCTCTTTTGAGGAACTTTTGGAAGACTGCCTCCGAAGCGCCATGAAGTTTTCTGAAGTCGATCATTTCAGAAATTGCATCTATGTAGCCTAAACACCCACCGTGTCCAAGCTTGCATTCGTCTTGTAAGTAGTCGATAAACTTGAACAACAAATTTGGAGAACACAAACTAAAGTCCACCACGTCAAAAGTCAACTCTTCCTCGTCTTCGCAGCAAAATCTCAGAAACTTCAAGCATCTTGTCACTATTTGTTGAGCTGTGCGATCTTTCTTGCAACCACCGCCACTTCCAGTCAACCATTTCGTGAATACTTCGCCGATATCACACGATAATGAAAACGACGGAAGTAACTTAACAGCATGCTTTGTGGTTTGTGATCTTGAATTGTGTTCTCCATCGCAAAATCGATTTCTTTCGAATCGGGTTTTTCGTCAAAATAGAAGAACCAACTGTGCTTGGTATAAACATGTTTTCTGCACCCTCTTTGACTTGGAAATCCATCATGATCACACTCTTGTTTTGGGCAGTAATACAAACTGTCGGCTTCATCCTTTTTCCAAGTGAAGGCGTTTTGGTTTGGGTGACGCTCCATCGATATCCGCCCAATTGACTTTGCACTTTATGCTCATTTTGCCTTTCTAGAACACTTGACCCACAGTAACCGATTTACAAATAAAGTAACTGCATATATATTTGTATTTGCCAAGACATGCCCTTACTTGCCCGACCTCATTACTATTGTGCACAATTCATGACACTTGGATACAACCAAACTTGCCCAAGCAGGCCTGTGCGTGCCGTATCGTTTGCTTCATTAAAGACACCTTAACTTGGATCATATCGCAATGCGAAACAAAATGGTCCGAAATGTGTTCCCCAATCATAAATTTAAGAACAACATGTTCCATTCTCAGATAGGAACTCGGAACAAAACAGTCCTAAATGGCCAATTTGGGAACAATGTGTTCGATTTACAGATAGGAACTCGGAACAAAACAGTCCCAATTTACCAATTTGGGAACACTGTGTTCCATATACAGATAAGAACTCTGAACAAAGCAGTCCTAATTTACCAATTTGGGAACAGTGCGTTCCATTTACAGACAGGAACTCGGAACAAAGCAGTCCTAATTTACCAATTTGGGAACAGTGTGTTCCATTTACAGACAGGAACTCGGAACAAGACAGTCCTAATTTACCAACTTGGGAACAGTGTGATCCATTTACAGATAGGAACTCGGAACAAAACAGTCCTAATTTACCAATTTGGGAACAGTGTGTTCCATTTACAGACAGGAACTCGGAACAAGACAATCCTAATTTACCAATTTGGGAACAGTGTGTTCCATTTACAGACAGGAACTCGGAACAAAACAGTCCTAATTTACAAATTTGGGAACAGTGTGATCCATTTACAGATAGGAACTCGGAACAAAACAGTCCTAATTTACCAATTTGGGAACAGTGTGTTCCATTTACAGATAGAACCTCGGAACAAAACAGTCCTAATTTACCAATTTGGGAACAGTGTGTTCCATTTACAGACAGGAACTCGGAACAAAACAGTCCTATTGTTCATCATCAGAGAGGTCAACTCTGATATGCCTATCTATATGAACAGAACAAATGCTGGAAAAAATCAAATGCCCCGAGCGGGATTCGAACCCACGACACCCCGATCTCATGAAAGGTGCTCTAACCACTGAGCTACCGGGGCAACCACAGTGGAGTGAGTCGAATATTGGCTACAAAGGAACATCGATTACCAGACATTTGCTCCCAGGCCTCTCGGACTGGGAATTACTTCTGTTGATCGTCGAGACGAAAGCTCATCGGACCAGATGTTAAGTAGAACCTTACACATTATGTAACATGGCATATTTCGAACATATTGTTCATCATCAGAGAGGTCAACTCTGATATGCCTATCTATATGAACAGAACAAATGCTGGAAAAAATCAGTGGTTAGAGCACCTTTCATGAGATCGGGGTGTCGTGGGTTCGAATCCCGCTCGGGGCATTTGATTTTTTCCAGCATTTGTTCTGTTCATATAGATAGGCATATCAGAGTTGACCTCTCTGATGATGAACAATATGTTCGAAATATGCCATGTTACAAAACAGTCCTAATTTACTGATTTGGGAACAATGTGTTCCATTTACAGACAGGAACTCGGAACAAAACGGTGCTAAATGTCCAATTGTGAACAAACTGTTTCATTTGCAGATGGGAACTCGGAACAAAACAGTCCTAACTGACCAATTTGGGAACAATTTGTTCCATTGACAGATAGGAACTCGGAAAAAACAGTCCTAATTTACCAATTTGGGAACAGTGTGTTCTACTCACAGATAGGAACTCCGAACGAAATGTTCCTCTTTTACACCAGAGTGAACGTTTTGTTCCTACCTTGTAAAAAAGTTGGTCCTCTTATAGTTAATAGGAACACAAAAACAAGGAACGAGGAACCTTCCTTTTTGAAAGATCGGAACAGCCAACAAAACTTAAAATCAGTAAAAAACACGAGCTAAAGACTTAAAGAAAATCTCACAAAAGCGTAAGTCAAGAGCTAAGGTGAAAAGGAAGTGGGCTTTAAAACCTGGTGAAGTTTAATTCACTCAAAGGCGGCAAAACGCGTCATGATAAAATTTTGGGAAATGTATAGGACAGCCTCTGAAATTAGTGAACATCAAGGGTCAGAAAACCCAGATCTGGAACCTGAAAGAAATTCAGGCGTTCCATACTCTGAAGAAAACCGCTAGTTCAGAGATTTTGCTTAAAGGAAAAGGTCTTTGCTGCCATTGCAAAGGAGAGAACGTTTACGAAAGAGCAGTAGTCAAATGCCCTAGATGTTTTTGGCATGATGGTTATAGGATTTGTCCGATATGTGCACATCAGATTCCTGTAGATCGTAAATACTTGACAGATGGATTTATTTGGTGCGCTGACTTCCACGCGGTAAAACACATTGATTCAAAAACTTTAAAAAGGACTCATCATTCTGCAAGCGAAGATGAAGACGATTGATTTCCTGATGATTTACTCATAAACAATTTCGTTCAGTTGTAATTTTAGTGTATGCATTTCAAATCTCTGTGTATTATTATTTTGTATTCGCTAATAAACGTAATAAAAGAAACAAGTTCCTCAAAGATATTTATTGTCGCGTGTTTAAATTAAGCGCTCCGAGCTTCTATTGTTGTAATTTCAATGTAGAGCTGTCCTATGGGTTTCTCCGTTCGAGTTTGCATGCAAATCTAGGGTTAAAAGTAAGTGGAGTTCAGTGCGTGACTAACGGGGCGGAAAACTCGACCAGCTAAGAATTAATTCTCTCTCTCGTCAGCAAAGCTGAGAGGTCAGATAAAATACTTAACAGGTATTTTCATGAACAAATTGGGGTTAAAAGAGCCCGGTTTCGAAAATCGGAGAACGTTTTCAAAGAAAGCTAGAGAACCTTATTACGCTTTCAAAACTTTGCGTTATTCAACGTTTCCCATCACGGACAGTTAAGCAAGCGTTCAAAGTAGTCTGAAGATCAAAAACGCTAGTGAAAAAAAGCCATCTTCATGATAAACGTTCAGTCGAATAAACTGCTGCTCGTGTTTTAAACAGTACATCAACAACGCTAGTGAAGAAAGCCATCTTCATAATTAACGTTTCGAATAAACTGAAAGTCTCGGAGATAAACTTTTGCAGCAAAGCGATTACAAGAACGATAGCGCTTTCGTTAAAATTCGCTTTTATGATTTTAACACGTAAGAGATTTTTTTCAAATCAAAGTTCGCTATTAGCGGGCAAGCCCAGGCAACCTTATTGTTTGTATTGTACTAGAGTGACGCTTATTAGAAACCTATACCGAATTAGTATGCAGGAAGACACTTTATTAGTATGCAGGAACGCATTTTACCTAGACAGTTTGAATATTAATGACTTAACTCTACCTAACTCTACCTGGCTCTACCTAGATCCGGCTAATTCTTACCCTCTATGACTACTCACAGCTTCCAGCAGAAGACTCCAAAGAAGTTATTTACAACTTTGTAGAGGAACACCTCCAAATCGACCGCCCCGTGAGAAAATAGAATTTCAAAGAGTACACCGGCTTGGAAAACCTAACGCGGGTACAAAACCGCGTCCAATTATTGCAAGATTTTTTGCGTTTCGGTGATAAACAACTGGTGATGGATCGAGCTCGGAAGTATCTAAAGAACACTGCCTTCAATGTTTACGACGATATCCCAAACCATTGTGTGACTCACGGAAGGGACAATTAAAGAAGCTTCGTGAAGCAAGAGAAAAGGGTTTCACCGCCTTCTTCAGTAAAGCTCATCCGGACAAACTGTTTGTGAATGGAAGATATATTGCACCCGGTGAATCGGTGAAAAAGTATCCTTTGTACTGTCAAGACTTTGACCTATAGTGATATTTACATAACATAATATTGTTTTTCTAATTTATGACCGAAGGAGCTCTCGAGCTCAAGCTCAAGCTACGATTTGAACGCTAATCCCCGGCAAATGTTTTTTTTTTTATAATTTGTCTATCTGTCAGTATGTATCTGTTTGTGTGTGTAATTTTAAATGCTTCTAACCCGTATTCTACAACTTCGTTATTATCCTCGTTCTGCCCTAGGCCTACTGTTTACAACATTTTTCAGCTAGTGTGTAATTGTTCCTCCCGCACCTTAAACGAGGGAAATCTACCACTTCTCGTTTTATGTGTCACAAAACTCAATGCAAGGTGACGACATAACAGTTTGCTCCCTAAATGTAAGAGGTTTATCTAACAATCAAAAAAGAAGAGAAACTTTTTTATGGTTGCAAAAAAAGAAATTCTCCATCTATTTCTTACAAGAAGTGCATAGCACAAAAGAAACAGAAATCTGTTGGCAATCCGAAAGGGGTACTCAACTATTTTTACAAATTTTTCTAGCTCCAGAGCAGGTGTTGCCATACTTTTCAACAACAATTTTGATTTCCAAATTTTGAAATACTTCGTCGATCCCGAGGGAAGATTTATAATAGTTGACATAAAAATTCAAGATAACACGTTGACACTTGTAAACATCTATGCGCCTAACAAGGATGAACCTACTTTTTTTCAAAATGTTTGTGAAAAATTTTCTTCTTTTGACTGTGATTTCATAATTGACTGTGATTTCAAAATTATCTTACGAAGGAGAGCTGTCGGCAGCGGAATGTTTTGAAAGTTTCAAGACAATGGAGATGGTAGGTCCCCTGGGACAGATGGCCTCCCAGCGGAATTCTATAAAGTTTTTTGGAACGACGTGTCAACATATTTACTTGCATCTCTGAATTCGTCTTTTTCTAAAGGCCATCTCTCTATTTCACAACGAAGGGGTTTAATAACCTTGATTCCGAAGAAAAATAAACCTCAACAGCTTTTAAAAAACTGGAGACCGATAAGTCTATTGAACTGTGATTACAAGATTGCAGCAAAAGCTGTTGCGACGAGAATGAAGAGGGTTTTGCCCGATATAATAAACAATGATCAAACAGGCTTTCTTAAGGGCAGATCGATTGGTGAAAATGTCAGGCTACTAAATAGTGTAATAAGTTATGCAGAACAGCAGAACGTTCCGGGTATGTTGCTATTTATTGATTTTGAAAAGGCGTTCGATACCTTGGAATGGAAATTTTTTAGGAAAAAACGTCTTCGCTTCTATAATTTTGGAGACTTCCTTAATTACCTGGATTAGGTTGTTATACACAGATATAAGCAGCAGTATACAAAATAATGGGTGGTCCTCAGAATTCTTCCAGCTTAATATGAGGCGTTAGGCAAGGATGCCCGCTTTCCTCCTTATCTCTTTATTTTATGTGTGGAAATACTAGGTAATGCTATTAGGAACTGTGATCAAATTAAGGGGATTTGTGTTTTAGACGCGGAATGCAAAATAAGTCAGTACGCAGATGATACTACATTAATTTTAGATGGTTCAGAGAAATCGATGCAGCAGTCTTTCAGATTGCTAGATTCCTTCGCATCCATTTCCGGTCTTAGAATTAATTATGAGAAAACAGAGGCACTTTGGATCGGCGCCATGCGTTTTCAAAAAGGAAAAATAACTGCTTACAAGAACATTTCGTGGCCTTCCCACAAAGTTAAAGCTCTGGGAGTCTGGTTATCTACCATCAAAGAAGAATCTATAACATTAAATTATGAAGAAAAAAAGGAGACCATTTCTAAAACAATTGAAAATTGGCAGTTTAGGAGACTAACGCTTCTCGGGAAAATAGTGGCTATTAAGAGCCTACTAGTTTATATTATGTCTCCGCTCCCTACGTCGAGTAGTCATCTGAAAGACATAAACAATCTTTTGTATCAATTTCTATGGGATGGCAAACGGGACAAAATTAAACGAGTAGAAATGATCAATGATTACGCAATTCGCGGACTTAAAATGTTGGACATTCAAATTTTCAACCACGCCCTGAAAGCGAAATGGATTCAAAAGTACTTAGACCCTAGTAACAAAGTGAAATGGAAACTTTTTCTGGACTTTTTTCTTGCAAAGTATAATGCTAATTTCCTTATTACTGGTAACCTAAATTTCAATGATGTTGCCTCGCTGGAAATAGATGACCCTTTTACTAAAGAACTGATTGAAATTTGGGTTCGTGCCCTTAAATTTGTAAAAAACAGCCCCCAGATCTCTCTTAATATTCC
>JAHPZR010012078.1:0-18462 GCA_019787425.1 Platygyra sinensis
ATACATGTAGGGCTAGAAATTAGCCTTTTATCCAGATGAACATCCAACATCCTGTTCCAGCCAGATTTGAAAGAAAAATGTTTCATTTTTTACATTTTCTTTCATTTATTGTTCATATCAGCAGACCCTTAAGCACATTTCAGACACCCACTTTGCAAATCCTAGTTAAAAGCCTGCTAAAAAACCAATCAGCCACAATTTATTTGGTCCTTTATACTACTTCTTTATACCACCTCCCACTGCATTTCAGACTAATGTAAATCTAAATTTGATTATCGTAATAAATGATTCAGATCAACTTAACGAAGAGTATAACTCAGCTGAAAAACATTGAAAGAACGACAATGAATCTACTAACCTTGCCAAAGCTTCCTTTTCCAAGAACTTTGAGAAAGTGAAAATCTTCTGGCCTATACCTTGCTGCACCCTCATTGTCATATTGATTTGCATGTGCTGCACTGTACTCCCTCTCCTGTCTATCTTCTTCTTCTTTTAACTGAGCTTGCATGAACTAATAAACAATAAAATACAATACAATTACTTTATTGACACTCTCCTGGTGGGGCTTTTCTGTGACAATGTGACTAACAATATAAACATACCTATAGGAATTAATTATATAACAAATATTGTCACTACATACTATACAAAATGCAGACTTAAGTTAAATTATAATAACATGAATACTAATAAGATAATAAAATATTATCATGACGTACTATGTTAATCAATTTATTTTTAGGTAAAATTAAAACGTAGAAATCAATTTTGCAGTTTTAAGAGTACCGGTACTGTCTAGATTGTTCCAAATGTGGACCATACGGTAGTAAAATGTTCTCTGCCCGGTACTCGACTTATACAAGGGGATGTTTAAAAGTTGGCAACTTCAAGTCACACACCCGGTGATCGCAAGTCTTGTCATAAATTGATCACTGAGATAATGTGGAGCTTGACCAGTCATGCATTTAAATGCCATGACAGCGTCATGGAAGAACAGCTTTTGTTTAACTGGTAACCAACGTAGATCTCTTAGTGCGGGGCTTATGTGATTGAATTTCCTGGTTCCTGTAATAATGCGCACAGCAAAGTTCTACACTGACTGTAGTCTACAGATGTTTTTGTTCGAGGTATTCAACCACACTGTGGAACAGTACAGCAATTTGCTAAAGACTAGACCAGTTGGTTAGGGTCAAGAACATGTTTAACCCGACTGATTTGTGCAAGGCTTGACATGTAAGATGAAGTAGTTTTTAAAACATGGTCATCAAATGTTAGTTGCGGGTCTGGAACAACCCCAAGATCTTGGGCCGAAGATACAAGAGTGAGATCTTTTCCAAGAAGAGATATTTTGAAGTCGGGGACTTTGGCAAGTAATTGCAACTGTAAGTTTTGTTTTTATCAGGATTTTTAACAGTAGAAAATTGTTAAAACACCAATTGCGTATTAAGAGAAGATCGTTATTTAGATCGTTCATAGCTGTTAGACAATCACGCATCTTAAAAGAAATCTGAAGTTTAGTGTCATCAACGTAACATTGTGTCAACAATGCAATCTGTTACCTTTGCACAGTGGTAAAATCTGACTCTTGTTTAGAAAAAAAGATCCTCATTGCCCCCGCAGGGTTTTGGCCCAGAGGCCAAAACCCGAGGAGGCATTATAGTCTTCCCCACATATACGTATAAAGAATGTGTGAAATATTGGTGTAGTATGCAAATCAATCCCGATTTGAAGAAACTAGGCGCACACAGTGGTCCCGGTTAATTTTTCAGTCAGCTCGCAAGGCAATGCTACATGGGTAATTCTTGCAACCACGTACACGAGGAGGAGATCGAGGAAAACACTACTTGCTGCACGAGGAGGAGAGGAAGATATTTGCCAAAATATATTTTAGGGCGGGTATCTGTCACCAGCGATTTCTTCATATCTTGAATTCAAAGGTTATTCAGTAGTACCAGATTGAACTGTTTGGTACAGAAGTTGATTTGTCGGACACAAATCAGCAATGGGGTCAACAGACCTGACCTAAACAACACACATATAAAGATCACGTTTATTTGGATCACTTATTTCTACGGAGTATTCCTACATGGCGTAGAGCCCATGTGCTGCTGGGTTGACTGGCAGGGATCCAAATGTAAATGTAAATGTTTTGCGGCGTTTTCGTTGAGGACAAAAAGCTTGACTCTAATTTGCATATATGGCGACAGTAACGTGATACTTCTGTTTACATCTCAGAAAAAAATCTCGACTTCTCTTCTGCTTTTGAGATACGTTTGCTGGAATATCAAGACATATGGTTTGTTTCAGTATCAAACTAGAACAACAGATTGGTTTGATAGTTTTTCCAGAATGCACTTCGTGAGAGTATTTTGTTAAGAATATCGTGATAGAATGAGTTAAACAGAATGTGTGGGTTTGTTAACTTAATTGATTCTTTGGATAATACTTATGGTAAGATGCCTAAGTTGCTTGAACAGTACGAGTGATATAGTTTACAAAAAAATATAAAATTTCAGTTCGTACAATAAATAATTAATGTACAGTAGTTTCCTTATACGCAGTGGAATTTTTTAAGAATTTATACCCTTGATGGATAAAATAGAAGTGGGGCCAGATTTAGTGAGAACTATTACTATAAGTTTAATTGTGAAAGAAGATGTGAACATAGCAAAGAAGAAACTGGAACTGGCTACCAGTTTAATCAAAAGGGAAAAAAAAACTTGGAGAAGGTCAGCAGTTAAAGAACTTAAGTCCATGCACCTGACCTGGAATGAAATCTGCACTATGTCAGGATTGAACACACAAGCATTGTTTAATTAGTACTTCATATTTGGCAGGGTTTTTTGGCATTTCCATACTAGTTGATATTTGACAGAATTGTGTGTGTTCTGGTGTCTTTTTACCAATGAGGACACTTATCGTGATGAATTTGAATCTCATTAGCTTTCAAGTTTCTGTACACAAAAGAGCTGCACATGAACAGAGCATGCAGCCTGAAAGGAACACATAATCACATTCTCCAGGTGCATGGAGTTAAGTAAGGAGAATCTGTACAGGGCTTGTCACGCCATCTCTTTACTCCTGCTTTTGAGTAGTTCTACTTCCCTTGCCACCAGGTACTCCCGTCATTTAGAGGGGATGGGACATAGCCCTTCAAAATAATTTATTATATACAGTACTTCATGCTCTCATTAAGGGTGCATTCCTTTGGGGTGATCTGGATCAGGATCAGTGATCCAAGATCTGTCTGGATCATAGTGCATCGAAAGAACTGGTGAATGCACTCTACTCATAGATTCATCGGTTCTTTTGATGCACCATGATCCAGGCAGATCTTGGATCACTAATCCTGATCCACATCATCCCTAAGGAACACACCCTAAGTTTTTTTGGTCACCTGTTGATTGGATTTTTACGCCCATAACAAAATTGTTCCTTTCGGAGTGAGTAATCCCAAAAACAGGCTCCTTCACCCAGAACATCAAGGACCCATCAAGCATACTACATGTAAGTTATACAAGGGGTTATGGGTGATGGTTCTTAATAACAGCCCTGATTCATCATTATTCAGTATTTCAGAGGGGCCATACTAGGTTATACCAGGGGCTATGGGTTATGGTCTTTAATAACAGCCCTGAATCATATTCAATATTTCAAAGAGGGGCTGCAAGGGCTTGCAAAGTTTGCTGTCTAAAGCCACAGTGCACTACATGCATTTTAAAGCAGAAAAGGGGGCATAGGCTCTTAATCTGTATTCAGGATCAAAACCTCAAGATCCTACACATCCCACCCAGTCACACAAACTTTTTTATCGGATGCACTTACTTTGTACTTATTTCTTAACTCTGATACTGCTTGTCCTTCATCATCATCAATAATAGGGATGTTATAAAAACATCCTTCCTCTTTGTTCAGAAGCTTAAACCAACCCTCCACTCCTTCTTTCTTCAGCTCAGATATTCCAAATGACATTGACCCCATAAAGTCATTTTTTGATGTTCTGTCCCAGTCCCAGATCTCCACAGACAAGCGTCGATCATCGTCAGATTGGCAGATGGGACTAGCAGAGAAAATTAACACATTAAACGTTAACACTAAGGCAGTTTTAAATGCCATATCATCTTGAAGTTTTGACATTTGACAGAGCATAAGCCTTCAAAGCATGTTTTAACCTACAACAGTCTTCCAACTCTGCTAGTTTCAAATGCAGCACTGTGATACTGAATGTGTATTAACTATTTCCTTTAACCCATTCTTGCCCAAGACCCACTTACAGATTACAGCCCCTTGGGCAGTACGGGGTTAAACCGAAATCAGCTATTGACTAAAACCTTTCATACGAATAGAGTTTAATTTACGAGAAAATGAACTTTCAAGCAGAACACATTTTTGCGGGCCCAAGAGAGGCCCGCAACCCTAATCTTGACAGTGACCAGCGGATTCCGTATTACGCGTGCGCGCCACGTTTATAACGGGGACACTGAAACCGGAAGTTGAAATTTTGTTCCACCACTAAGAACGATCAGAATGCGAAAAATGTATCAATCACAACAGTTTGTCACACTGGATACCGGATGCAGACCTCTGTCACATGGAAGATCAAAGTGCGTTGATTCAAGCTTCTGTTACTCCGGCTCAAACCTTGGCCGGAAAAATATTAAAACCCAGCACTCGTGAAAAATGTGTTTTGTTCACTAGAAGTTGAGCTTGAAACATATGTAAATTTATATTCGTTTGAATCGTCAATGAAATCACCTTTTATAAAATCTCTGATTGCGCAGAACGGGTCGAACAAAAATCTCTTCATAAACCCTGACTTCGAAGGGATAAACACTTTAGGGTTATAGCTACCACACATCGGCAAAAGTACTATCTATTTCTTAACAATCCAGCCATATCATGTTAAGATTTCAGCGAAATGGAAGAAAACCAGAATGTAATAATTACAATTTTTTTTTCACCTCGTTCGCGTCATTGCTTGACTCAACGAAGTAGCCACGGTCGCGCCACAACAACACAAGCCGACGTTTGGGTAAAAAAATCACAGAATTATTGCCTCAGAGCTAAACCTTGAATGAGAACATCAATTCCCAGCTTTCCTTACGTGATTTAGACGAAAAAATGACCTCGGTGGGGTAGAAAAGTGAACGAAAGAGAAAACAGAACAGACAGCATATATTAAAACAACGCGTGAATTATTCAGTGTTTGAAACGGAAGCGAAAGTAAAGCTTGCTTCTGGATAATTTCACCCTTGAAAGCGAGCAAATGGTCCCAAATTACTCTCTGTATCCTTACAATGTCCTGTCTTGCATCTCTGAAAGATTTTGGCTCAATTTTGAGCAAATAAACATTCCTCCGCGACCGGCGCCTTCTTCCTTCCTTGATCGAATATTTAATTAGCTAACTAGCGAGAATCGAAAGTAACGCCAATTTTCTGTCACGCTTTCAAAACAAGGCACGCATTACCATCTTCTCAATTGCCAACATCTAAACAAAAGCTCTTCAAGTTCATTCAGGCCCGCACTTTCTAACCTCTGGTTACTACTAGTCATATGAATATTTTTGCACAGAGACAAAAGGCACCTTGAAAATACATGTAATCTACTGCCTAGTGACTCAAATTCAGAACAACTAACTTACACATCAAAAGACTCATTGAAAACTGGATTCAGTGACTTTTTAATAGTCTTAGTCTTCATCTTCATCTTTGTTTTTGCATTGATTTCCACTGATTCAGGGATGAGCTTGATCTTAACGTAGGGATCTGAGTAGCCATTTGGGTCCATAGGGATAAGATTCTTTGCCTCTCGCACTGCAACATAACCACAACAAGAAAACAAGTTTTAAAGTGCATCAGCTATTTGTCCGTCCGGGATCAATCTATCCAAATTTGCTTCCAAAGGGAACACCTATGTACAGTAATAACCTCATTTTGCAGACTTCAGAGCAGAAAAAATGTACGGTAAGAAATAAAAGTGTGAGAAAATCAAATAATGTCAACAAATTATGCCACATTACACAAAAATAACTGAGAACAAGTAGCCTTTGTTTCACACAAACATTGTGATGCCATTAAAAGAGACCAGTGACTTAAATTAAATGTAACATACTATCAATTTTGTTGTGCTAGACAGACACAGATCTACATGTATATTAATACAAAAATGTAGAGAAAACAGAACCAAATGAATGCAGCTGCTGTAAATCTTAAGACTCTCTCAACTACTCTTTGAGAGGGAAAACCCATGAAAACCAAGCACTTTACAAACTTAAGGACGTTTGCCCCCAAAATTTCCCATGCACAGATTTTTTTAAAACTTTGACTGCAGGTAGAAAATGATAAGATTAGATTAAAAATGTAAAAAAAATCAGGGGTCACTAAACTTGTTTTAGAGATAAAGTGTATCACAGACCATAGCACTTCTAGGATTTCCAGTCAAGGCGATTCTGGCCAGATTCATTACTAGCTGCATATAATTATTTAAAAGTTGAAGAATCATATCTACGTCATGTGTGTTTAACACAGCATGTATAGGCATATTGGATAGATCTTTGCTACATGTCATTATATCAGGTAGAATTAGCCTTAAAAAATGCAACTTCTAAGTCATGCACACCTGTATCGATGTACCAATTTGACCCTATTTGAATAGTATATGAGAAATAATTAAAACCTCCCAAGCACAGATTTTTTTGATTTTCAGTATAATGGACACAATCAGAAAAGGAAGTAATCTCCCGAAAAAAAAGTGGGGATCACCGGGCATCCAACAAAAATATTCGCACACCAAGTTAACGCAAAGGTCATGAGCTCTATATTTTGTCAAGTTTCGACCCAGTTCGTGTGCTTGAAATACATGACGTGGAACACGCGTTCCTAATGAAAAGCCTGCACACTAGAGATGCGCAGTAGCAATGGGCACAAAACGTCCTTAGACAACCTCAAAATAATTGCTTTTAGACTAGTAATAGTTCTCACTAAATCTGCCCCCACTTCTATTTTATATCCGTCAAGGGTATAAAATTCTTACAAAAATTCCACTGCCTTTAAGGAAACTATTATTTATTGTGCGAACTGAAATTGTATATTTTTTTGTAAACTATATTACTCATACTGTTCAAGTAACTTGGGCATCTTATCATAAATATGGTCCAAAGACACAACTAAGTTAACTAAACCAACACATACTGTTTAATTCATACTATCACATAATATTCTCTACATAATAATCTGACGAAGTGCATTCTGGAAAAAAAATATCAAACCACCTTGTTGTTCTGGTTTGAAACTGAAACAAACTATTTGTCCTGATATACGAAGACTCTAAGAGCAAACGTATCCCGAAAGCAGAACAGAAGTCGAGATTTTTTCCCGAGATGTAAATACAGAAGTATTGCATTACTGTCGCCATATATACAAATTAGAGTCATGCTTTTTCTCCTCCAAAAAGGCCGCAAAACATTTACATTTACATTTGGATCCCTGCCAGTCAACCCAGCCGTCACATAGGCTCTACGCCACGCAGGATTACTCAGTAAAAATAAGCAATCCAAATAAATGTGATCTTTATACACTACGTGTGGTGTTTGGGTCGATTCAGTCGACCCGTTGCTGATTTGTGTCCGACAAATCAACTTCTGTACCAAACAGTTCAATCTAGTACTGCTGAATAACCTTTGAATTCAAGATATGAAGAAATCACTGTGGTGACAAATACCCACCCTAAAATATATATATTTTGACAAATATCTTCCTCTCTCCTCGTGCAGCAAATAGTATTTTCCTCGATCTCCTCCTCGTGTTCGTGGTTGCAAAAAATTACCTATGTAGCATTACCTTGCGAGCTGACTGAAAAATTAACCGAGACCACCGTGCACGCCTAGTTTCTTCAAATCGGGGTTGATTCGCATACTACACCAATATTTCACACATTCTTTATACGTATACGCGGGGGAGACTATAATGCCTCCTTGGGTTTTGGTCTGTGGGCCAAAACCCTGCGGGGGCAATAACCAAGATTTCATATACTACCATTACAAAAGGTAGAGCTGAATGAAGGTACAGTAGAACCTCCTGTAAGTGACCACCTAAATATGATGTGGTGGTCTTTTATGAGAGCTTTGCACCATATTGGGTCAACATTTTACCTCACTGGCAGAGAGAGTTAGTCACCCCTTACAGTGCAAATTATGCCCATATAAACCCATGTAATGACTTAGCAGCCACAGAAATAGACCATTCCAAAGTATTAATTTTTATCTAGAGTATCATGGTTCGCTTCTGATAAACAACCTTTTAAAATCCGGTGAAATGCTCAATCCCATACATTTCCTTATAAGAAATTAATGCAGCCACCCAGTCAATCTGTATTGACACAGGCAACAGCCACTTTTTGAAATCTCATCCTGTATATTTGTTTTCTAATTTTACCCTGGTTATATGTCCACTCAAACCAGTCATGTTTCATCTTTCTAACAGGTCCAAGTTTTATTTATTTATTTATTTGTGTAATTTTTATTACTGATGTATTTTGTTAAATTTTATTGTAAATCATACAACCCGCCCCAATTAGCTTTGCTATATGCGGGTTGTGTAAGCTTATAAATTTGTTTTTGTAATTTACAGCGCTGATCGTATTACCGTGAACACCTAAAATATGTCTGGAATGTTTATTGTGTTGTAACCAATCACATACGAGATCTTCACACCACAGAAAACCACAGGCAACGAACCGTTTCCTATCTCGGCCATGGAACAAATTTTGTTTAAGGATACAAACTGTCTTATTAGGAATTTAAAACAACGCTGTTCCCCAAGATCAGTGCTGAGGGCCGCACCCACGTTATCGTTCGAGTTTAGAAAGAAAATATTTAGAGGCCCACGCGACGCGACGGCGACCAGCTTTCCATGTAACGGACATTCCACATGAAGATAATAAAAAATCCAACAATCGTGATTAGCATAATTCCTTGCTAAAAATTATTTTGAAGTAAATTAAGCCCGATGGTGCCGGGCGGACGCACGCGACAGTTTGGCGTGTGCGAATTTTCAAACTTTTTGGTAACGATTGAAATCGGAATAATTAGTTATGCCTGATAGCAAATTTGGTTCGGCGGTCCTTTCCAGTTTTGCGATCTTACGATCAAGGACACTTCTGCCGGCACAGTAGTTTGAGGGTTCAATGTCAGCCCACACATGTACAAATCAACCCTTGTTCTTCAAAATAATTTTAGCAAGGATTATGCTAATCACGATTGTTGATTTTTTATTATCTTCATGTGATGTCGTTACATGGAAAGCTGGTCGCCGTCGCGTCGCGTGGGCCTCTAAATATTTTCTTTCTAAACTCGAACGATAACGTGGGTGCGGCCCTCAGCACTGATCTTGGGGAACAGCGTTGTTTTAAATTCCTAATAAGACAGTTTGTATCCTTAAACAAAATTTGTTCCATGGCCGAGATAGGAAACGGTTCGTTGCCTGTGGTTTCTGTGGTGTGAAGATCTCGTATGTGATTGGTTACAACACAATAAACATTCCAGACATATTTTAGGTGTTCACGGTAATACGATCAGCGCTGTAAATTACAAAAACAAATTTATAAGCTTACACAACCCGCATATAGCAAAGCTAATTGGGGCGGGTTGTATGATTTACAATAAAATTTAACAAAATACATCAGTAATAAAAATTACACAAATAAATAAATAAATAAAACTTGGACCTGTTAGAAAGATGAACATGACTGGTTTGAGTGGACATATAACCAGGGTAAAATTAGAAAACAAATATACAGGATGAGATTTCAAAAAGTGGCTGTTGCCTGTGTCAATACAGATTGACTGGGTGGCTGCATTAATTTCTTATAAGGAAATGTATGGGATTGAGCATTTCACCGGATTTTAAAAGGTTGTTTATCAGAAGCGAACCATGATACTCTAGATAAAAATTAATACTTTGGAATGGTCTATTTCTGTGGCTGCTAAGTCATTACATGGGTTTATATGGGCATAATTTGCACTGTAAGGGGTGACTAACTCTCTCTGCCAGTGAGGTAAAATGTTGACCCAATATGGTGCAAAGCTCTCATAAAAGACCACCACATCATATTTAGGTGGTCACTTACAGGAGGTTCTACTGTACCTTCATTCAGCTCTACCTTTTGTAATGGTAGTATATGAAATCTTGGTTATTGCCCCCGCAGGGTTTTGGCCCACAGACCAAAACCCAAGGAGGCATTATAGTCTCCCCCGCGTATACGTATAAAGAATGTGTGAAATATTGGTGTAGTATGCGAATCAACCCCGATTTGAAGAAACTAGGCGTGCACGGTGGTCTCGGTTAATTTTTCAGTCAGCTCGCAAGGTAATGCTACATAGGTAATTTTTTGCAACCACGAACACGAGGAGGAGATCGAGGAAAATACTATTTGCTGCACGAGGAGAGAGGAAGATATTTGTCAAAATATATATATTTTAGGGTGGGTATTTGTCACCACAGTGATTTCTTCATATCTTGAATTCAAAGGTTATTCAGCAGTACTAGATTGAACTGTTTGGTACAGAAGTTGATTTGTCGGACACAAATCAGCAACGGGTCGACTGAATCGACCCAAACACCACACGTAGTGTATAAAGATCACATTTATTTGGATTGCTTATTTTTACTGAGTAATCCTGCGTGGCGTAGAGCCTATGTGACGGCTGGGTTGACTGGCAGGGATCCAAATGTAAATGTAAATGTTTTGCGGCCTTTTTGGAGGAGAAAAAGCATGACTCTAATTTGTATATATGGCGACAGTAATGCAATACTTCTGTATTTACATCTCGGGAAAAAATCTCGACTTCTGTTCTGCTTTCGGGATACGTTTGCTCTTAGAGTCTTCGTATATCAGGACAAATAGTTTGTTTCAGTTTCAAACCAGAACAACAAGGTGGTTTGATATTTTTTTCCAGAATGCACTTCGTCAGATTATTATGTAGAGAATATTATGTGATAGTATGAATTAAACAGTATGTGTTGGTTTAGTTAACTTAGTTGTGTCTTTGGACCATATTTATGATAAGATGCCCAAGTTACTTGAACAGTATGAGTAATATAGTTTACAAAAAAATATACAATTTCAGTTCGCACAATAAATAATAGTTTCCTTAAAGGCAGTGGAATTTTTGTAAGAATTTTATACCCTTGACGGATATAAAATAGAAGTGGGGGCAGATTTAGTGAGAACTATTACTAGTCTAAAAGCAATTATTTTGAGGTTGTCTAAGGACGTTTTGTGCCCATTGCTACTGCGCATCTCTAGTGTGCAGGCTTTTCATTAGGAACGCGTGTTCCACGTCATGTATTTCAAGCACACGAACTGGGTCGAAACTTGACAAAATATAGAGCTCATGACCTTTGCGTTAACTTGGTGTGCGAATATTTTTGTTGGATGCCCGGTGATCCCCACTTTTTTTTCGGGAGATTACTTCCTTTTCTGATTGTGTCCATTATACTGAAAATCAAAAAAATCTGTGCTTGGGAGGTTTTAATTATTTCTCATATACTATTCAAATAGGGTCAAATTGGTACATCGATACAGGTGTGCATGACTTAGAAGTTGCATTTTTTAAGGCTAATTCTACCTGATATAATGACATGTAGCAAAGATCTATCCAATATGCCTATACATGCTGTGTTAAACACACATGACGTAGATATGATTCTTCAACTTTTAAATAATTATATGCAGCTAGTAATGAATCTGGCCAGAATCGCCTTGACTGGAAATCCTAGAAGTGCTATGGTCTGTGATACACTTTATCTCTAAAACAAGTTTAGTGACCCCTGATTTTTTTTACATTTTTAATCTAATCTTATCATTTTCTACCTGCAGTCAAAGTTTTAAAAAAATCTGTGCATGGGAAATTTTGGGGGCAAACGTCCTTAAGTTTGTAAAGTGCTTGGTTTTCATGGGTTTTCCCTCTCAAAGAGTAGTTGAGAGAGTCTTAAGATTTACAGCAGCTGCATTCATTTGGTTCTGTTTTCTCTACATTTTTGTATTAATATACATGTAGATCTGTGTCTGTCTAGCACAACAAAATTGATAGTATGTTACATTTAATTTAAGTCACTGGTCTCTTTTAATGGCATCACAATGTTTGTGTGAAACAAAGGCTACTTGTTCTCAGTTATTTTTGTGTAATGTGGCATAATTTGTTGACATTATTTGATTTTCTCACACTTTTATTTCTTACCGTACATTTTTTCTGCTCTGAAGTCTGCAAAATGAGGTTATTACTGTACATAGGTGTTCCCTTTGGAAGCAAATTTGGATAGATTGATCCCGGACGGACAAATAGCTGATGCACTTTAAAACTTGTTTTCTTGTTGTGGTTATGTTGCAGTGCGAGAGGCAAAGAATCTTATCCCTATGGACCCAAATGGCTACTCAGATCCCTACGTTAAGATCAAGCTCATCCCTGAATCAGTGGAAATCAATGCAAAAACAAAGATGAAGATGAAGACTAAGACTATTAAAAAGTCACTGAATCCAGTTTTCAATGAGTCTTTTGATGTGTAAGTTAGTTGTTCTGAATTTGAGTCACTAGGCAGTAGATTACATGTATTTTCAAGGTGCCTTTTGTCTCTGTGCAAAAATATTCATATGACTAGTAGTAACCAGAGGTTAGAAAGTGCGGGCCTGAATGAACTTGAAGAGCTTTTGTTTAGATGTTGGCAATTGAGAAGATGGTAATGCGTGCCTTGTTTTGAAAGCGTGACAGAAAATTGGCGTTACTTTCGATTCTCGCTAGTTAGCTAATTAAATATTCGATCAAGGAAGGAAGAAGGCGCCGGTCGCGGAGGAATGTTTATTTGCTCAAAATTGAGCCAAAATCTTTCAGAGATGCAAGACAGGACATTGTAAGGATACAGAGAGTAATTTGGGACCATTTGCTCGCTTTCAAGGGTGAAATTATCCAGAAGCAAGCTTTACTTTCGCTTCCGTTTCAAACACTGAATAATTCACGCGTTGTTTTAATATATGCTGTCTGTTCTGTTTTCTCTTTCGTTCACTTTTCTACCCCACCGAGGTCATTTTTTCGTCTAAATCACGTAAGGAAAGCTGGGAATTGATGTTCTCATTCAAGGTTTAGCTCTGAGGCAATAATTCTGTGATTTTTTTACCCAAACGTCGGCTTGTGTTGTTGTGGCGCGACCGTGGCTACTTCGTTGAGTCAAGCAATGACGCGAACGAGGTGAAAAAAAAATTGTAATTATTACATTCTGGTTTTCTTCCATTTCGCTGAAATCTTAACATGATATGGCTGGATTGTTAAGAAATAGATAGTACTTTTGCCGATGTGTGGTAGCTATAACCCTAAAGTGTTTATCCCTTCGAAGTCAGGGTTTATGAAGAGATTTTTGTTCGACCCGTTCTGCGCAATCAGAGATTTTATAAAAGGTGATTTCATTGACGATTCAAACGAATATAAATTTACATATGTTTCAAGCTCAACTTCTAGTGAACAAAACACATTTTTCACGAGTGCTGGGTTTTAATATTTTTCCGGCCAAGGTTTGAGCCGGAGTAACAGAAGCTTGAATCAACGCACTTTGATCTTCCATGTGACAGAGGTCTGCATCCGGTATCCAGTGTGACAAACTGTTGTGATTGATACATTTTTCGCATTCTGATCGTTCTTAGTGGTGGAACAAAATTTCAACTTCCGGTTTCAGTGTCCCCGTTATAAACGTGGCGCGCACGCGTAATACGGAATCCGCTGGTCACTGTCAAGATTAGGGTTGCGGGCCTCTCTTGGGCCCGCAAAAATGTGTTCTGCTTGAAAGTTCATTTTCTCGTAAATTAAACTCTATTCGTATGAAAGGTTTTAGTCAATAGCTGATTTCGGTTTAACCCCGTACTGCCCAAGGGGCTGTAATCTGTAAGTGGGTCTTGGGCAAGAATGGGTTAAAGGAAATAGTTAATACACATTCAGTATCACAGTGCTGCATTTGAAACTAGCAGAGTTGGAAGACTGTTGTAGGTTAAAACATGCTTTGAAGGCTTATGCTCTGTCAAATGTCAAAACTTCAAGATGATATGGCATTTAAAACTGCCTTAGTGTTAACGTTTAATGTGTTAATTTTCTCTGCTAGTCCCATCTGCCAATCTGACGATGATCGACGCTTGTCTGTGGAGATCTGGGACTGGGACAGAACATCAAAAAATGACTTTATGGGGTCAATGTCATTTGGAATATCTGAGCTGAAGAAAGAAGGAGTGGAGGGTTGGTTTAAGCTTCTGAACAAAGAGGAAGGATGTTTTTATAACATCCCTATTATTGATGATGATGAAGGACAAGCAGTATCAGAGTTAAGAAATAAGTACAAAGTAAGTGCATCCGATAAAAAAGTTTGTGTGACTGGGTGGGATGTGTAGGATCTTGAGGTTTTGATCCTGAATACAGATTAAGAGCCTATGCCCCCTTTTCTGCTTTAAAATGCATGTAGTGCACTGTGGCTTTAGACAGCAAACTTTGCAAGCCCTTGCAGCCCCTCTTTGAAATATTGAATATGATTCAGGGCTGTTATTAAAGACCATAACCCATAGCCCCTGGTATAACCTAGTATGGCCCCTCTGAAATACTGAATAATGATGAATCAGGGCTGTTATTAAGAACCATCACCCATAACCCCTTGTATAACTTACATGTAGTATGCTTGATGGGTCCTTGATGTTCTGGGTGAAGGAGCCTGTTTTTGGGATTACTCACTCCGAAAGGAACAATTTTGTTATGGGCGTAAAAATCCAATCAACAGGTGACCAAAAAAACTTAGGGTGTGTTCCTTAGGGATGATGTGGATCAGGATTAGTGATCCAAGATCTGCCTGGATCATGGTGCATCAAAAGAACCGATGAATCTATGAGTAGAGTGCATTCACCAGTTCTTTCGATGCACTATGATCCAGACAGATCTTGGATCACTGATCCTGATCCAGATCACCCCAAAGGAATGCACCCTTAATGAGAGCATGAAGTACTGTATATAATAAATTATTTTGAAGGGCTATGTCCCATCCCCTCTAAATGACGGGAGTACCTGGTGGCAAGGGAAGTAGAACTACTCAAAAGCAGGAGTAAAGAGATGGCGTGACAAGCCCTGTACAGATTCTCCTTACTTAACTCCATGCACCTGGAGAATGTGATTATGTGTTCCTTTCAGGCTGCATGCTCTGTTCATGTGCAGCTCTTTTGTGTACAGAAACTTGAAAGCTAATGAGATTCAAATTCATCACGATAAGTGTCCTCATTGGTAAAAAGACACCAGAACACACACAATTCTGTCAAATATCAACTAGTATGGAAATGCCAAAAAACCCTGCCAAATATGAAGTACTAATTAAACAATGCTTGTGTGTTCAATCCTGACATAGTGCAGATTTCATTCCAGGTCAGGTGCATGGACTTAAGTTCTTTAACTGCTGACCTTCTCCAAGTTTTTTTTTCCCTTTTGATTAAACTGGTAGCCAGTTCCAGTTTCTTCTTTGCTATGTTCACATCTTCTTTCACAATTAAACTTATAGTAATAGTTCTCACTAAATCTGGCCCCACTTCTATTTTATCCATCAAGGGTATAAATTCTTAAAAAATTCCACTGCGTATAAGGAAACTACTGTACATTAATTATTTATTGTACGAACTGAAATTTTATATTTTTTTGTAAACTATATCACTCGTACTGTTCAAGCAACTTAGGCATCTTACCATAAGTATTATCCAAAGAATCAATTAAGTTAACAAACCCACACATTCTGTTTAACTCATTCTATCACGATATTCTTAACAAAATACTCTCACGAAGTGCATTCTGGAAAAACTATCAAACCAATCTGTTGTTCTAGTTTGATACTGAAACAAACCATATGTCTTGATATTCCAGCAAACGTATCTCAAAAGCAGAAGAGAAGTCGAGATTTTTTTCTGAGATGTAAACAGAAGTATCACGTTACTGTCGCCATATATGCAAATTAGAGTCAAGCTTTTTGTCCTCAACGAAAACGCCGCAAAACATTTACATTTACATTTGGATCCCTGCCAGTCAACCCAGCAGCACATGGGCTCTACGCCATGTAGGAATACTCCGTAGAAATAAGTGATCCAAATAAACGTGATCTTTATATGTGTGTTGTTTAGGTCAGGTCTGTTGACCCCATTGCTGATTTGTGTCCGACAAATCAACTTCTGTACCAAACAGTTCAATCTGGTACTACTGAATAACCTTTGAATTCAAGATATGAAGAAATCGCTGGTGACAGATACCCGCCCTAAAATATATTTTGGCAAATATCTTCCTCTCCTCCTCGTGCAGCAAGTAGTGTTTTCCTCGATCTCCTCCTCGTGTACGTGGTTGCAAGAATTACCCATGTAGCATTGCCTTGCGAGCTGACTGAAAAATTAACCGGGACCACTGTGTGCGCCTAGTTTCTTCAAATCGGGATTGATTTGCATACTACACCAATATTTCACACATTCTTTATACGTATATGTGGGGAAGACTATAATGCCTCCTCGGGTTTTGGCCTCTGGGCCAAAACCCTGCGGGGGCAATGAGGATCTTTTTTTCTAAACAAGAGTCAGATTTTACCACTGTGCAAAGGTAACAGATTGCATTGTTGACACAATGTTACGTTGATGACACTAAACTTCAGATTTCTTTTAAGATGCGTGATTGTCTAACAGCTATGAACGATCTAAATAACGATCTTCTCTTAATACGCAATTGGTGTTTTAACAATTTTCTACTGTTAAAAATCCTGATAAAAACAAAACTTACAGTTGCAATTACTTGCCAAAGTCCCCGACTTCAAAATATCTCTTCTTGGAAAAGATCTCACTCTTGTATCTTCGGCCCAAGATCTTGGGGTTGTTCCAGACCCGCAACTAACATTTGATGACCATGTTTTAAAAACTACTTCATCTTACATGTCAAGCCTTGCACAAATCAGTCGGGTTAAACATGTTCTTGACCCTAACCAACTGGTCTAGTCTTTAGCAAATTGCTGTACTGTTCCACAGTGTGGTTGAATACCTCGAACAAAAACATCTGTAGACTACAGTCAGTGTAGAACTTTGCTGTGCGCATTATTACAGGAACCAGGAAATTCAATCACATAAGCCCCGCACTAAGAGATCTACGTTGGTTACCAGTTAAACAAAAGCTGTTCTTCCATGACGCTGTCATGGCATTTAAATGCATGACTGGTCAAGCTCCACATTATCTCAGTGATCAATTTATGACAAGACTTGCGATCACCGGGTGTGTGACTTGAAGTTGCCAACTTTTAAACATCCCCTTGTATAAGTCGAGTACCGGGCAGAGAACATTTTACTACCGTATGGTCCACATTTGGAACAATCTAGACAGTACCGGTACTCTTAAAACTGCAAAATTGATTTCTACGTTTTAATTTTACCTAAAAATAAATTGATTAACATAGTACGTCATGATAATATTTTATTATCTTATTAGTATTCATGTTATTATAATTTAACTTAAGTCTGCATTTTGTATAGTATGTAGTGACAATATTTGTTATATAATTAATTCCTATAGGTATGTTTATATTGTTAGTCACATTGTCACAGAAAAGCCCCACCAGGAGAGTGTCAATAAAGTAATTGTATTGTATTTTATTGTTTATTAGTTCATGCAAGCTCAGTTAAAAGAAGAAGAAGATAGACAGGAGAGGGAGTACAGTGCAGCACATGCAAATCAATATGACAATGAGGGTGCAGCAAGGTATAGGCCAGAAGATTTTCACTTTCTCAAAGTTCTTGGAAAAGGAAGCTTTGGCAAGGTTAGTAGATTCATTGTCGTTCTTTCAATGTTTTTCAGCTGAGTTATACTCTTCGTTAAGTTGATCTGAATCATTTATTACGATAATCAAATTTAGATTTACATTAGTCTGAAATGCAGTGGGAGGTGGTATAAAGAAGTAGTATAAAGGACCAAATAAATTGTGGCTGATTGGTTTTTTAGCAGGCTTTTAACTAGGATTTGCAAAGTGGGTGTCTGAAATGTGCTTAAGGGTCTGCTGATATGAACAATAAATGAAAGAAAATGTAAAAAATGAAACATTTTTCTTTCAAATCTGGCTGGAACAGGATGTTGGATGTTCATCTGGATAAAAGGCTAATTTCTAGCCCTACATGTATTACCCACCGAAGGAGAGAAGGAACTAAGCTGTCATGTCCGTTTCACAGGGTTGCCTCAGTTTAGAATGTGGTCGGGAAGAAATTCTTAAAGGTCAGGGAAAGGCAAGGAATTTTATTTTGAGTCAGGGAAAATAGACATTTTGAGGAAATAACAGCTGATTTAATACCACTGGAGGCTGGAAGAAACATCTGGGGTAACCGTGGTCTCAGTAATATTTTTACTTAATGAATGAGTGAAAAGGATGTCTAAGTTGAAGCCAG
>JAHPZR010012079.1:0-12618 GCA_019787425.1 Platygyra sinensis
GCGTCGATAGACCGACAGACTCGACCCAAACACCACACGTATAAAGATCACGTTTATTTGGATCGCTTATTTTTACTGAGTAATCTTACGTGGCGTAGAGCCCATGAGACGGCTGGATTAACTGGCATGGATCCAAATATAAATATTTTGCGGCGTTTTCGTTGAGGACAAAAAGCTTGACTCCAATTTGCATAGATGGCGACTTAAACGCGATACTTCTGTTTACATCTCAGAAGAATATCTGAACTTCTGTTCTGTTTTCGAGATACGTTTGCTCGTAGAGTTCCTCGTAGATCAAGGCAAATGGTTTGCTTCAGTATCAAACTAGAACAACAGAGTGGTTTGATAATTTTTTTTTCCAGAATGAAAGTATTATGTAAAGAATATCATGTGATTGAATGAGTTAAAAGAATTTGTTGGTTTAGTTAACTTAGTTGATACTTTGTCAGATGCCTAAGTTACTTGAACAGTATGAGTGATATAGTTTACCAAAAAAAAGTACATTTCAGTTCATCCAATAAATAATAGTTTCCTTATACGCAGTGAAACTTAATAAGAATTTCATACCCTTGAGGGATAAAATAGAAGCGGGGGCACATTTAGTGAAAACTATTACTAGTCACTGTAATATTAACAGTCCTGAGTACCATGTGCGAAGACGATTCGATCGTGAGCCCAGCAGAATACCTGTAAAAAAAACTAGGAAAGCTTTCACATAAAAACAAAAAAAAAAAATAAAGAAATTGGTCTACAGGCATATACAACACGCAACACAGTCAACAGACTTGCGCGTAATGAGTTAAATTTAAATTCTGTGGTACTAGAACGAATGATGAAAGGAGAAATAAACCTATAAATCGAGCTCCAGTAACATAAGCTCGATTTGATAGCTGCAAGAAACATTAGAATTTCTCTAGACAAGCCTATAGCTTTCTCGAAGTAAAGCTACAGAGTCTCCGGAGGAAAACGTAGGAGGACAAATATGATATCCGTGATAAGAATCTACCTACTGTACTTGCAAACAGTTCTTAACATAGCCGGGTCCGGCGTCACGATATAGAATGCGAGTAAGCAACACGTTCACAGTAAACGTTATATTTTGTCTCTTAAAAGCAAATACTTGGAGACTTAAAAACAAATCTTGCAATATAGCGCATGGCAAATTATAGAGGTGTCAAACTTGACGAAGCAACACGCAGATAAAAGCGGAAATCATGCAGACCTATGACCTCTTAAAATTTGCCTTAGCAAACGGCTAACGGCTCTAGCTTTCTCCTAATAACACCATACGAAACGCCCTTCATAAACAAGAGTGAAGCGACAAAACGGTCGAACGACCGAAGTATAAACGGCAAACCTAGCGTACAAATGGCACGAACCGTAGGAGTCGTGTTTGGCCTGTCTATTTTATTTACCTCAGCAAAATAACATGCGTAGCCTGGAAATGACAAGACATGGTTAAACTCAAACGTGAACAGTGAAAAAAAAGATGACAAAACATTGACTGTATTGCAGAGTAAATTGACAATGTTTTGAAATTATGTGTGATAACCTTCTTCATAACTTTTTTTTGGAAAACGCGAAAACCTGGGTTGGCCGAACGACGCTAAACGGTAGAAACGGGAAATAGCCTTAGGGGACAAAAAAAAATACGCCACGCCCACAAACGAGGACCTTAGACAAACAAGTAACTGGTCAAAACTAGTAGCAGCATATCTTCCTGTAGCCCGACTTACGATCTTAGATCGTCTTGTTTGTTTATCAATATATCCTTTGATCCAGATAGTTTTTAAAATTTTTTGAATGAGAAAAGATCAACCATTTTAAGCCCACCATCACTGTACTCGTTAATTATAACGTTTCTTTTAATCTTGTCGGGTTTACCGTCTCATAGGAAATGATAGAAAGCTTCGTTCAATTCTTTGATAGCTTGGTGGTTTGTTTGCAAAGGAGAAAAGACATTAACCAGCTGGGAGGCGACTAGGCCTTTTAATATAGTGATTTTAAGGACCTTACTTTGAATTTGGCTCAGTTAAGTTGTGATAATCATTGCACTTTTATTTAAAGTCCAGTTCTAATTCTAGTGTAATAATAATATCATTACTCAAAGTGATCACTATATTTTGCGCCTAAAATATTTGAGTGACATAAAAAAATGTCGTGTATAACGGACTGCTGGGATCCGAGATTGGCATTGGATTTATTGATAGCAAAGAAATCCACAGGGAACTAATCGACATTTATCGACAGGTAATTCATTCAATGAATCCTTATTTTGCATCTTGCGCGGATCTTGTCTAGAGCTCGGTCCAAAAATAACTTAAAAGAAAAGAGCTCGACAATGTTTGCGTCAGGCGGAAGCTACAAAATAGGGAGTGTTAACGACGTTTGTGTGAATAGGGATGATTAATACAGCTATAACCATTTACGTTGGGCTCCCGGGCATGCAATAGCTAAAAAATGTTTGATGGACGTTATTAAAGCGTCACTTAATTTGTGCGCAGAGGGAATTCTTACTTTTTCCTTGCACGATTAGGTGAACCTCTAACAAAAAACCTCTTTAACTCTGCCATCCAACTTACTGCCGTTTGGCGTAGGTAAAACTCATGTAATGCTTCCTATATACGGCATTTTCGCTAGTTTAACTGTTTTACGTTTTTCTCTTTAAACAGGTGAACCTCATATTAATATCTCGTCATCTCCGCCATCCAACAAACTGTCGATTGGCGAAGCCATTAATCTGACTTGTACTGCGTGGCAGAGTAATGAATTGGCGAAGGATCCAAAGACAATGCCACATATCATTGAATGGTTTGATCCACAAGATAAACGAATTGGATTACAATGCCAAGCTGGATCAACACCAGCTAGACTTATGAAGTGTCCATTAGAGGTTGGTACCTTGACGGACGGAAAACTTGGCAACTACTCTTGCAGAGCAAGGAATGGTTACAATTACTGCAGCACCAAAACATTTCAAGTTGATCGTCAACAAGGTAATTCAAAAAATCTAAATGTTAAAATGCCTGCGAGAAGGGTAGAGAGAGTTTAAGAGTATTTCATTGCCATTGACCCAAAGCTCAAATGTTTCTCGAGCAACCAGTCAAACGAATTAAACTGGATTTTTATTTCTAAGAAATAAACGAGAAACTAAGAACAGCTTGGGGAAAATGTTGATGTTAGATTTACGCAAGAAGAAATAAGTCATCACAAAGTAAAAATTGGACGAGTCAGTGTTAAGTAACATATCTGAGTGGCCAGTTGTGAGTGCTAAATAAGGAATTACTTAAAAATAGATAAGTAAATTAATAAATGAATAATAATGAAGCCGATAGATTTTCATGAATGGACAATATCACAAAGAATTGAATGGTGTGATCAGGAGGGAGGGGTTGACTCTATTGTTTTCGAGATCTGTCAGAGACCGACTTTTCACTGCCAGTGTGACGTCACATAGCAACAAGTCGCAGCTTCGCTCGGCTTGCCCAGATTTGGCGTCGGGACTGCATTGAATTCAAATAAAAAGAGAATAACACAAGCTATCTTTGCGCTATTATTCACTAATTTGGCATAACTGTGCAAGCTTTGTAGGGAATATTGTCTGTGAGTAAACCTGTTTGTTGTTTTGTGTGCGTTTTTAGTTCCAAATTTTATTGAAAACAAATCGGGTCAAGTGGGGTTACCGCTATCTTGACTTCCGGTCAAGTAAAGGCCACCCAAAACGCCCGCCGTTTTCTCTTCAAGTTTTCAACGGAAGTACCCCATAATAGGAGGTTTTGTTCCTCTTTGATATAACTTTCCAGCCATCGTTAGTTTTTCTCAATGTGATGAGCTATTTTGCTCAACAATCCTTTCTGTGTTCGAGGACGTACATGTCGGTTTGATTTCTAGCGTATTAAACTTTGTTCGATTGGTGAAAGAGGGGGGCGTAGGGGGTTATTAGAAACCGAAAAACCGCGCAAAAAATTGCCGAAAACCGCACAACCGCAAGAAATTTCGTCCAAAACCGAAAACCGAATAAAACTGCTAACTCACAAAGCTTTCGTAGTCTTCAGAATCTCCCTTTCTGCTATCAGTTTATACGTATTAACTTATTTCACTTTCCTAAGTTCTTTCTGATTATTTCCTTGTGAGTGCAAAAAACTGAATATCGTAGCCTAAAAAGCTCCTCTTTTACGTAAATCGGCTCAACAGACCTATAGCAATGCGAAACTAGAAACAAATTGCCATTTTATAGGTGATTTTTGAACAAAAAAGACACAACATTATGAAGTTACTTTTTGATTGCCATTGTCAGAATTTTCATTTGTGCAGGCACAATGGAAGCCCCATTTTACAACCAAACTACCTTATTTTACAACCAAATGGTCTCTCCTTCGCTTTTATTCCACGTGAACGGAGCGAGTGAGCCGGCAATGTTATTTCCGAGACGAAAAGGGGAGACCACTCGCAATTGAGCTATAGAAACTCGATAGTCCAGTCTTCTGCTTTGATGTTATTTTGATCTTTTCATAGACTCCTTGGCCAGGAGGTAGGTACTTTCTTAAGAGAGACTAACGGGGATGTACTGCTGGATGGGATCGCATTTTCACGACTGGACTGACAATCATGGGGTCGCATTTTCAATAGAGTTGCAAGAATGGGGTCGCACATTTTCTGACTTTTGGGGACAGTTCTTCATATTTACGGCTAGCAAACGTACCAAAATGTTTGCACTGTGAGTGACAATGTTAAGTGTTTTTTTATTGTTATACTTCAGTTGGGATCGCGAGAATTACATATTAATTAATTGCCTAAAAGTGACTAAGATGAAATCTATTATTGAGAACAGAATAGACTAGAATGGGGTAGGGGCTCTGTGAGGCCAGCCGGCACATACCCAGCAAAAATGGTAAGTACTTGGTGTATCCCTTATCATAGAACGTAGCATAGTATATGTATAGCGGAACCAGAGAATTAACTCTGAAGTGTAAATTATAGTGCTACTTAAACCCATGAATAACCCACTGGGCGTTAGCCCTAGTAAAGGGAAACAGGGAACCACACGAGGCAAAGAAAAAATCTTTTGACCTCGGTGGGAATCGAACCCACGACCTCCGGAATAGATCTACCGTTACTCTGCCGACTGAGCTACAAGGTCGCACAGAGAAAGTCGGGGACGATTTTAGATGGTGAATCGCGGCGAAGAGAAAGTAAGGGTACATATGAATGTTGTGCCGCGTAGCACTGGGAACACAAATAGCGGAACCAGAGAATTAACTCTGAAGTGTAAGTTAATTCTCTGGTTCCGCTATTTGTGTTCCCAGTGCTACGCGGCACAACATTCATAGTATATGTATCCCTATTGTAGTGTATTAGATACACTACAATATCTGGAAGCCTGATCTGGAAGGGATACATGAAGTACTTAGGACAAAAATTATAACCCACGTACCTCCTCCGGGCTGCTTGGCAGCAGATTACGACCCAAATAACGGCTGCTAAAGAGACAAGGCTTGTCATGCATTCCTCTAACTGTAAGTGATCCTTCGGATGGCGGTTTTTCGGATTCTTCTGCCCAATTTATTTTACGGTTTTTCTGGTTTTGCCAAGGAAGTCACCCTTTGCAGTCACGCTAAAACTGTAACTCCGAAGGATCACTTACAGTTAGAGGAATGCATGACAAGCCTTGTCTCTTTAGCAGCCGTTATTTGGGTCGTAATCTGCTGCCAAGCAGCCCGGAGGAGGTACGTGGGTTATAATTTTTGTCCTAAGTACTTCATGTATCCCTTCCAGATCAGGCTTCCAGATATTGTAGTGTATCTAATACACTACAATAGGGATACATATACTATGAATGTTGTGCCGCGTAGCACTGGGAACACAAATAGCGGAACCAGAGAATTAACTTACACTTCAGAGTTAATTCTCTGGTTCCGCTATTTGTGTTCCCAGTGCTACGCGGCACAACATTCATATGTACCCTTACTTTCTCTTCGCCGCGATTCACCATCTAAAATCGTCCCCGACTTTCTCTGTGCGACCTTGTAGCTCAGTCGGCAGAGTAACGGTAGATCTATTCCGGAGGTCGTGGGTTCGATTCCCACCGAGGTCAAAAGATTTTTTCTTTGCCTCGTGTGGTTCCCTGTTTCCCTTTACTAGGGCTAACGCCCAGTGGGTTATTCATGGGTTTAAGTAGCACTATAATTTACACTTCAGAGTTAATTCTCTGGTTCCGCTATACATATACTATGCTACGTTCTATGATAAGGGATACACCAAGTACTTACCATTTTTGCTGGGTATGTGCCGGCTGGCCTCACAGAGCCCCTACCCCATTCTAGTCTATTCTGTTCTCAATAATAGATTTCATCTTAGTCACTTTTAGGCAATTAATTAATATGTAATTCTCGCGATCCCAACTGAAGTATAACAATAAAAAAACACTTAACATTGTCACTCACAGTGCAAACATTTTGGTACGTTTGCTAGCCGTAAATATGAAGAACTGTCCCCAAAAGTCAGAAAATGTGCGACCCCATTCTTGCAACTCTATTGAAAATGCGACCCCATGATTGTCAGTCCAGTCGTGAAAATGCGATCCCATCCAGCAGTACATCCCCGTTAGTCTCTCTTAAGAAAGTACCTACCTCCTGGCCAAGGAGTCTATGAAAAGATCAAAATAACATCAAAGCAGAAGACTGGACTATCGAGTTTCTATAGCTCAATTGCGAGTGGTCTCCCCTTTTCGTCTCGGAAATAACATTGCCGGCTCACTCGCTCCGTTCACGTGGAATAAAAGCGAAGGAGAGACCATTTGGTTGTAAAATAAGGTAGTTTGGTTGTAAAATGGGGCTTCCATTGTGCCTGCACAAATGAAAATTCTGACAATGGCAATCAAAAAGTAACTTCATAATGTTGTGTCTTTTTTGTTCAAAAATCACCTATAAAATGGCAATTTGTTTCTAGTTTCGCATTGCTATAGGTCTGTTGAGCCGATTTACGTAAAAGAGGAGCTTTTTAGGCTACGATATTCAGTTTTTTGCACTCACAAGGAAATAATCAGAAAGAACTTAGGAAAGTGAAATAAGTTAATACGTATAAACTGATAGCAGAAAGGGAGATTCTGAAGACTACGAAAGCTTTGTGAGTTAGCAGTTTTATTCGGTTTTCGGTTTTGGACGAAATTTCTTGCGGTTGTGCGGTTTTCGGCAATTTTTTGCGCGGTTTTTCGGTTTCTAATAACCCCCTACGCCCCCCTCTTTCACCAATCGAACAAAGTTTAATACGCTAGAAATCAAACCGACATGTACGTCCTCGAACACAGAAAGGATTGTTGAGCAAAATAGCTCATCACATTGAGAAAAACTAACGATGGCTGGAAAGTTATATCAAAGAGGAACAAAACCTCCTATTATGGGGTACTTCCGTTGAAAACTTGAAGAGAAAACGGCGGGCGTTTTGGGTGGCCTTTACTTGACCGGAAGTCAAGATAGCGGTAACCCCACTTGACCCGATTTGTTTTCAATAAAATTTGGAACTAAAAACGCACACAAAACAACAAACAGGTTTACTCACAGACAATATTCCCTACAAAGCTTGCACAGTTATGCCAAATTAGTGAATAATAGCGCAAAGATAGCTTGTGTTATTCTCTTTTTATTTGAATTCAATGCAGTCCCGACGCCAAATCTGGGCAAGCCGAGCGAAGCTGCGACTTGTTGCTATGTGACGTCACACTGGCAGTGAAAAGTCGGTCTCTGACAGATCTCGAAAACAATAGAGTCAACCCCTCCCTCCTGATCACACCATTCAATTCTTTGTGATATTGTCCATTCATGAAAATCTATCGGCTTCATTATTATTCATTTATTAATTTACTTATCTATTTTTAAGTAATTCCTTATTTAGCACTCACAACTGGCCACTCAGATATGTTACTTAACACTGACTCGTCCAATTTTTACTTTGTGATGACTTATTTCTTCTTGCGTAAATCTAACATCAACATTTTCCCCAAGCTGTTCTTAGTTTCTCGTTTATTTCTTAGAAATAAAAATCCAGTTTAATTCGTTTGACTGGTTGCTCGAGAAACATTTGAGCTTTGGGTCAATGGCAATGAAATACTCTTAAACTCTCTCTACCCTTCTCGCAGGCATTTTAACATTTAGATTTTTTGAATTACCTTGTTGACGATCAACTTGAAATGTTTTGGTGCTGCAGTAATTGTAACCATTCCTTGCTCTGCAAGAGTAGTTGCCAAGTTTTCCGTCCGTCAAGGTACCAACCTCTAATGGACACTTCATAAGTCTAGCTGGTGTTGATCCAGCTTGGCATTGTAATCCAATTCGTTTATCTTGTGGATCAAACCATTCAATGATATGTGGCATTGTCTTTGGATCCTTCGCCAATTCATTACTCTGCCACGCAGTACAAGTCAGATTAATGGCTTCGCCAATCGACAGTTTGTTGGATGGCGGAGATGACGAGATATTAATATGAGGTTCACCTGTTTAAAGAGAAAAACGTAAAACAGTTAAACTAGCGAAAATGCCGTATATAGGAAGCATTACATGAGTTTTACCTACGCCAAACGGCAGTAAGTTGGATGGCAGAGTTAAAGAGGTTTTTGTTAGAGGTTCACCTAATCGTGCAAGGAAAAAGTAAGAATTCCCTCTGCGCACAAATTAAGTGACGCTTTAATAACGTCCATCAAACATTTTTTAGCTATTGCATGCCCGGGAGCCCAACGTAAATGGTTATAGCTGTATTAATCATCCTATTCACACAAACGTCGTTAACACTCCCTATTTTGTAGCTTCCGCCTGACGCAAACATTGTCGAGCTCTTTTCTTTTAAGTTATTTTTGGACCGAGCTCTAGACAAGATCCGCGCAAGATGCAAAATAAGGATTCATTGAATGAATTACCTGTCGATAAATGTCGATTAGTTCCCTGTGGATTTCTTTGCTATCAATAAATCCAATGCCAATCTCGGATCCCAGCAGTCCGTTATACACGACATTTTTTTATGTCACTCAAATATTTTAGGCGCAAAATATAGTGATCACTTTGAGTAATGATATTATTATTACACTAGAATTAGAACTGGACTTTAAATAAAAGTGCAATGATTATCACAACTTAACTGAGCCAAATTCAAAGTAAGGTCCTTAAAATCACTATATTAAAAGGCCTAGTCGCCTCCCAGCTGGTTAATGTCTTTTCTCCTTTGCAAACAAACCACCAAGCTATCAAAGAATTGAACGAAGCTTTCTATCATTTCCTATGAGACGGTAAACCCGACAAGATTAAAAGAAACGTTATAATTAACGAGTACAGTGATGGTGGGCTTAAAATGGTTGATCTTTTCTCATTCAAAAAATTTTAAAAACTATCTGGATCAAAGGATATATTGATAAACAAACAAGACGATCTAAGATCGTAAGTCGGGCTACAGGAAGATATGCTGCTACTAGTTTTGACCAGTTACTTGTTTGTCTAAGGTCCTCGTTTGTGGGCGTGGCGTATTTTTTTTTGTCCCCTAAGGCTATTTCCCGTTTCTACCGTTTAGCGTCGTTCGGCCAACCCAGGTTTTCGCGTTTTCCAAAAAAAAGTTATGAAGAAGGTTATCACACATAATTTCAAAACATTGTCAATTTACTCTGCAATACAGTCAATGTTTTGTCATCTTTTTTTTCACTGTTCACGTTTGAGTTTAACCATGTCTTGTCATTTCCAGGCTACGCATGTTATTTTGCTGAGGTAAATAAAATAGACAGGCCAAACACGACTCCTACGGTTCGTGCCATTTGTACGCTAGGTTTGCCGTTTATACTTCGGTCGTTCGACCGTTTTGTCGCTTCACTCTTGTTTATGAAGGGCGTTTCGTATGGTGTTATTAGGAGAAAGCTAGAGCCGTTAGCCGTTTGCTAAGGCAAATTTTAAGAGGTCATAGGTCTGCATGATTTCCGCTTTTATCTGCGTGTTGCTTCGTCAAGTTTGACACCTCTATAATTTGCCATGCGCTATATTGCAAGATTTGTTTTTAAGTCTCCAAGTATTTGCTTTTAAGAGACAAAATATAACGTTTACTGTGAACGTGTTGCTTACTCGCATTCTATATCGTGACGCCGGACCCGGCTATGTTAAGAACTGTTTGCAAGTACAGTAGGTAGATTCTTATCACGGATATCATATTTGTCCTCCTACGTTTTCCTCCGGAGACTCTGTAGCTTTACTTCGAGAAAGCTATAGGCTTGTCTAGAGAAATTCTAATGTTTCTTGCAGCTATCAAATCGAGCTTATGTTACTGGAGCTCGATTTATAGGTTTATTTCTCCTTTCATCATTCGTTCTAGTACCACAGAATTTAAATTTAACTCATTACGCGCAAGTCTGTTGACTGTGTTGCGTGTTGTATATGCCTGTAGACCAATTTCTTTATTTTTTTTTTTTGTTTTTATGTGAAAGCTTTCCTAGTTTTTTTTACAGGTATTCTGCTGGGCTCACGATCGAATCGTCTTCGCACATGGTACTCAGGACTGTTAATATTACAGTGACTAGTAATAGTTTTCACTAAATGTGCCCCCGCTTCTATTTTATCCCTCAAGGGTATGAAATTCTTATTAAGTTTCACTGCGTATAAGGAAACTATTATTTATTGGATGAACTGAAATGTACTTTTTTTTGGTAAACTATATCACTCATACTGTTCAAGTAACTTAGGCATCTGACAAAGTATCAACTAAGTTAACTAAACCAACAAATTCTTTTAACTCATTCAATCACATGATATTCTTTACATAATACTTTCATTCTGGAAAAAAAAAATTATCAAACCACTCTGTTGTTCTAGTTTGATACTGAAGCAAACCATTTGCCTTGATCTACGAGGAACTCTACGAGCAAACGTATCTCGAAAACAGAACAGAAGTTCAGATATTCTTCTGAGATGTAAACAGAAGTATCGCGTTTAAGTCGCCATCTATGCAAATTGGAGTCAAGCTTTTTGTCCTCAACGAAAACGCCGCAAAATATTTATATTTGGATCCATGCCAGTTAATCCAGCCGTCTCATGGGCTCTACGCCACGTAAGATTACTCAGTAAAAATAAGCGATCCAAATAAACGTGATCTTTATACGTGTGGTGTTTGGGTCGAGTCTGTCGGTCTATCGACGCCGTTGATGATTTGTGTCCGACAAATCAACTTCTGTACCAAACAGTTCTATCTCGTACTGCTGAATAACCTTTGAATTCAAGATATGAAGAAATCACTGTGATGACAGATGCTAGCCCTGGAAAATATTTTGGCAAATATTTTCTTCTTCTCCTCGTGCAGCAAATAGTATCTTCCTCGATCTCTTCGTCGTGTTCGTGGTTGCAAGAATTACCCATGTAGCATTGCCTTGCGAGCTGACTGAATGAAAAATTAACCGGGACCACCGCGCGCCTACTTTCGTCAAATCGGGATTGATTCGCATACTACACCAATATTTCATACATTCTTTATACATATACGCGGGGGATCGAGACTATAATGCCTCCTCAGGTTTTGGCCTCTGGGCCCAAACCCTGCGGGGGCAATAAACAAACATCATGTAACAAGACCTGAATTTTATTACCTTTGCGACATCAATTTATTGTACACACAACGCTGATTCGACACACTTTTGTTGTATACATAGGGTATCCATACATAGCGCTGCCTTGTCCAATACAACATGATCACATTCATTTGCCACTACGTTATTTGATACGAAACAAACATGCCTGCACAACATGCGAATATAATATACGCAAAAAAGCGACAAAACTAATGAAACAAACAGGAAAATAGCAGCGGATAATGTACTCAGTTTGAGCAAAAATATAGCGAATGTAAGCTTAGTAATCAAGATAGACGTTACATAACTAGATCTAAGCTTATGACAATTAAGCTTACGTATATCCTCACTCTGATGAAAGCCACTTTCGCAGTCCAACATGGCATCTTTGTTGTCGTTTCCTGGAGTTTGAATACGGCGCACCTTGCCTTTATCAGTAAATGTTCTTCTGTCGTCTGTAGCAACATTCTGTCCACATTTTCTGTTCACTGAGAACTCATTTGATTTCTGGCATGATTCTGGTATAAGACCTTCACTAAATCTGCTAAATCATTTGATTTTTTTTGCTATTTTGAGTTCGCGGAACGACCCGTTTCGAAATATATGTTCATTACACACGCCATCTTCTTGAGTGGATCTACCGCGAGCGGTGTGTGGGTCTGTATGTTTGAGCGTAGAAAAGATTACACCATTTGTTCAGATATTCGACGTGCCGTGTCCGCAATCGACTTCGACATCGTGGAAAGAAGGTTGAGCCTTTATGACGGGTCTGCGGTATTCCCCATTGCACGAGACTAAGTTTTGTGGAGAAATGCAGGGTAAATTTAAAGTCGGTCTCGCCCGACTAACAAGGAAAAATGGAAACTTGCTTTTGACCTGGAAGTCGGCAGATACGGCAGATACGGGGGGGGTTGGAAACTGTGTTTTTTGGGTAACCTAGACAAAAAAGATAAGAAAAACCACTTTCAAACTTCTGATATATTCATTAACGAAATACTGCTGATTTGGACCGAGGTTAATTTTAATAGCAATAT